>OMKK01014125.1:3971-16123 GCA_900302305.1 Polymixia japonica | reverse complement strand
GGACAGAGAGAGAGAGAGACAGGGAGATGGGGATAGAGAGAGAGAGAGATGGGGGATAGAGAGAGAGAGGGAGATGGGGATAGAGAGAGAGAGGGAGAGGGGGATAGAGAGAGAGAGAGAGACAGGGAGAGGGGGAGGAGAGAGATGGGGATAGAGAGGGAGATGGGGATAGAGAGAGAGAGAGAGAGAGAGAGGGAGATGGGGATAGAGAGAAAGAGAGAGAGGGAGATGGGATAGAGAGGGAGAGATGGGGATAGAGAGACAGGGAGAAAGAGAAAGAGATGGGGATAGAGAGAGAGGGAGAGAGAGAGAGAGAGATGGGGATAGAGAGAGAGGGAAAGATGGGGACAGAGAGAGAGGGAGGAAGAGGAGGGGAGGGGTAGGACACGAGAGAAGGAGAGCGGGGAAGTGGAGAACAGAATGAGGTTGATCCATAGTAAGATGGCCTTTGGCCTCAGCCCAGCAGTATTTATCTGAGCAGCAACAGCGGCGGATCAGTCCCCGATCGCCCGGGAGAGATTGCGCGAGCTGTCCCTGATTCTACTGCCACCCAGAGGAGACAGCGTGACAGGGCTCTGTTAGGCCCCTGAAGTCCAGGCGTCAACAATACCATTCATTAGGTTCTGGGTTTTTCGAGTTGAAACCTCCGAGGTGGTTATAGACATCAGTGTTTTTTAATGAGTCTGTCATGAAGGTCTGGGTTGCATCACGAGTCAAATACCTTCTGCTTACTCTGTTTTGCAGACCTGCCTCCTGGTTTACACCACAAATCACTACACATGCATCGCGTATTTAGATAAGAAGGCCTGCTAGAACAGCCGTGCTTTTGATTTAGACACGCACGCACGCACACACACGCACACACATAAATAGAAATAGTTGAAAAAGAATAATACCTCAAAAGTGGTTTGTTCTGTTGATTCAGGTCAGTTCTTCTGCGTTTGGAACAAACCTCTCATCTCCTACAGCTCTGCGATCAGTTTGCTACCCTCCTCACGCGCTGACAGGAAGCCCAGATGCCAATCCTGTCGGCGTCTGGTACGCTGTATATATCCCCCGTTAATATTTCACATTAGCCTATGGCGCAACACAATAGCAGATGATTGCTTGTCTGTTATGGTATATGATGAGAAGAGTTCAGGCTTGCTAATACGAGACGTCTCTGTTTACCACTGTGATGGATGGCCTGCCTGATAGGACCTGAGCTACGTTCAAGGGTGTCACAGGAGAAATATGACAGATGGACCCAGCTGTTGAAGATATCGACACTTTGACCAGACCATGAAGACATTAATCACAGTACGGCTAACCGGCACTGAGGGGGACCAGTTGACTTCCTTTATTGAAATACTATTTATGACAGGGATAAACTGCATAATGGACACTTAGACGATCAGCAATTATTATCACAATGGTGTAGCGAAGACAAAACGACAACGTCGAAACCCCTAAATAATCTAAGCGACTCAAAGAAGATGTAACACGATTAACAGTCACGAGAGATTAGACGGCAGTAACCAAGACGAACCGGGGTTGTTGATGCCGTAATATGATATTAAGTGACGGCAGACATCTAGAAGTCGGCGTCAAAGTGAAAAAAGAGAACGGGCTAATGGCTTCTCGGGAACTTCGGGGCCCCGTCGCGCCGTCCAGTCACGGCGATAGAGCTGCGAGCGGTCGCGTTACTGCGAACACATGCGTGGACATCTCTGCACCGTAGCTATGCGGTGGACAAGGGATTACACGGTTGTTATACGCCGATGGTATCTTCCAGCGGTCGTACTGACGGACGCTGAGAGTCGCGTTAGTTCTGTTGCATCACGTTATGGAGTTTTCTGCGCGGAGGCGTCATCGTCTCCCGCGACGGAACTTTGTCTTTTTAAAATGTTAATGAGAAAATTCTCTCTTCGCAGTGATGGCATGAAAAAACTCACGGCCTGTTAGCAAAACAGACGTAGTACAGCCGTTGCTTGCACATGTTTTATTTTGATATGTTATTAAAGTTCATCTGATAATTAGTGGGACAATAAACACATGATGCTCGAAGAGAAGTGGAGGAAATTGTCACATGTACCCGAGCGTCGAGGACCTCACAATTGGCTCAAAATTCACAGACTGAACTGATCAGCCACTTCTCTTTGGCAAGTATGAGGCTGATGAGTAGAAAATAATATGCATGGGAGACAGAGGGAATGGGTGATGATGAATGTGTAGTGGGAGGACCTGATTGAAGCCAGATTAAATCCCAATCGATCAACAGGAGCCGCCGCTGTCACCCCGTGGCCGGGGAGTGGAGCTGACACTGCTTGGCCTTTGATTTCAGTCCGCGGCAGTCTAAACTGTAAAAGTCAGACGTTACACCTAAAACATGTCATTTCAAACAACCCCCACCCACCCGCGACACACACGCACACACACACGCACACGCACACGCTTGGAAGAAACGTAATCACACAGAGAGACTCATGTTTGCCATTTGATGGATGCTTTTATCCAAAGTGCCCTACAGTACCATGAGTACCTTGTTTTTGGCAGGACCGCAACAGCCGGGCCAGCCATATAAACGCCAATGTCTGCGTCTGACTGACTCACTGACTGACTTACTTACACCATTCGTTGTTTGCAGTCACGTGATTCAGATGACGCGTGAAGTCCACATGTAAAAAAAAGCGCGTACTGTGCTAGTTTAGACGCTATTACGAGACATGAAAAGCCCTCTAGCAACAAGGCTTTTGGCCACAACTTCACACGAAGTTCGGTTTTGATCCGATACCAAGTAATACTAAAAAGGAGCGGTCTTGCAGCGCGCCGCACGCGTGTCAACGAGCACACACAGCAGCAGCAGGGAAGCAGAGAAGCGCGTTCGCGTGCGCAGGAGGACATCATCTACACTCTTGTCGTGAAGATGACACCGGAACAGAGTTCGCACCGACAGTTTCTCTACTCGTTGATGAAATAAAATTGTGAGAAAGAGAGAGAGACGGATCCATTTTCTTGACGCTAGAATCGATCTTCACAGCGAGACGTAGTATCTGCAGCATCGATACTTTTGGTATCAATCCACCCGCCCCTAATCCACCATACACGGTCCAGTCATATACTAGGTTGTGACCTAGTCTTGTTTTCGTTCAGCAAGGGTGACCTCAATGGGAATCGAACCCCTAACCCTGGCCACCCCAGTGCCACGCTCCACCCGTTATAAAGTACAACAGTATGTAGACCAGTTTTAAGTCCACCAAAGAGTTCACCAAACCTAGTAAGCCGCGTTGGACTTTCAAAATGAGAATGAGTGTGTTTAATAATAGAAGCACTGAGGCACCAGTCCACCAGCAGGCTCATTGCCACACCTTTCTCTCAGCAGGCCGTGCTGTCATTATCCAGACTATTATGATATGCCCTTAATGTGCACAGAAAAGTGAGAGAACAGACAACAGAAGTCAAGCTGACAAATTAAACATGAAATCTTTCATTTACATAATGTCTGGAAGTTCATTAATAAAGGCGTTTTAATTATTCATGCTCTTGTTTCACCAGATACAGCAGTATTCTCCCTGCTGCGCTACATATCTGGATTAGCTAAAAATATCAAAATGGCAGAGTGAGTAAGGGTGAAAGTGAGAACGAAATGGAGAAACACTGAAATAAATGGAGAGAGAGAGAGAGAGAGAGAGCGAGAGAGAGAGAGAGAGATTGCAATACTCACAAAGACGGGTCATTATTTCAGCACTGCAGGGGAGACAGTTAAACATTACTTTGTTCTGTTCAATTTGACTCTGTGCAACATAACACACAATCATCTGAGTGTAAAGCAGTTTATACCTTATTCTAAGCAATTTTATGAATCTCATATATAGGTATGGTTGACAACCCATGGAGCAATGTATTCATGACACAGCTTGGTAGTTGGTATGGAATTGTATGCAATCATTATCAAAAGGTTATTGTGGCCAGTAATCACGAAAAGAGCGTTTCACGGCAATAATGACATTCTACAACGTGACATGCTTTAAAACACATCTTTGATTACATTCAGGTGTCCTCCTTTAAATTTGGTAGACTTGTAACTAATTAGAATAATACAAAGATATTTTAACATCCGTCCGTCAGTCACCTTGTCACATTCAATCATATCTTCTTTTTTGGATCACATCGTTTAATCCTGATGATTGAACACATTGAACATAACAGACTGACGTTTAACTTAATAGGAGTAATTTTGATGGCTGATTGAGGTGTGTACAAAAAAGCTTTTTTTTTTTGTTAACAATTTCTGTGTTTCTGTGCACCCTCCCAATCCTCCCAGTCTCAATTAAACCTCAGGTCCACCGAGGTCACTAATGAATATGGATATTTCCGCGGAAATATATTTCCATCTCCAGCTTCCTCTTGTACTCATGGTGAGCACCTAATGGGATTCTGTGAGCACAATGTTCCTTTATTTGTTACAAATAACACTGAATGATGTCAGACACGCTGCAACAACAACTGGGTTGCACCCGTCCACCATTCATGATAATGACTGGTAGACCGCTGATTGCCCACCGTGTAGAAAAAAAAGCTAAACTATATTCTAAGATAAACAGCTAAACTATATTCTAAGATAAACCACAAAAAATATATTCTAAGATAAACAGCTAAACTATATTTTAAGTTAAACAGCTAAACTATATTTTAAGCTAAACAGCTAAACTATATTCTAAGCTAAACAGCTAAACTATGTTCTAAGCTAAACAGCTAAACTATATTCTAAGCTAAACAGCTAAACTATGTTCTAAGCTAAACAGCTAAACTATGTTCTAAGCTAAACAGCTAAACTATATTCTAAGCTAAACAGCTAAACTATGTTCTAATGGAAAGTGGTTCCACGTAGTATACACCATAATATCAGGGTGGCTTTGCTGAAATATACTCAAATATGGTGGCTTGCTTGCCTGGGTGCTAAGAAACATCTAAGCTCTACAGGGAAAAAAAAAAAAAAAAAAAAACAGAAAGAGAGAGAAAAAGGGAGACAGAGAGAAAAATCCTTGCTGACAGCTGCTTTCTAGGAGCTGCTCCAATGTTGTAAAGACGTTGCCCTCGAAACTGTATTGAGACAATTGACTCATTGTTCAGATTGTAATTAAAGAGACCACAGCTCAAGACACTGTACCACATGGCCATGAGTGCTTTTGGATTTTTGTTTAAGTCTCTGGCAACACTTTTCTAGTGCAGTCTCCCCTTTAAACCTTTAGAGACAGTCGGTGGCACAGGCCTATGATGTGATTATCCAAATTTTATTATGTTTATTAAATTATTTGTGTGAGATGTTAAGTCTACATAATGACTATGTGGAATTGTTTTCTCAGGCAAGTAGGAAATTTGAGACTGCAGTTTTTTCTTTGAATCATCTCTTGAAAAAGAATGCTGAGTTCAATAAAAATCACTATCTAGAATGTTTAAAACATATCGTGCAGCATCACAGATTGACTGCCTAGGTGAACCTGGCCATTAATACGTTGGGAGTTACTTTAAGCACTTAACAAAAGGTGTGACTTAAAGTGATAATCCTTAACTCTCCGTAGTCATTGAGTGTTTGAACGACAATTCCCAGAGTTTGGTTTGCATCGCTGTGTCTGTCCGCGCCAACAGTCGCTCTCTGTTTTTAAAAGTTTTCCTTCCTCAAACCGACGTACTTGTTTCTTCGTTGGAATAGTTGCAGGTTCAGTTCCTGAAGATAGCACTCGCCTTTTCTTTGGTTTTTCAGGCATTGCTTCTCACTTGTTTATCTACTCCCAACGTCCGCTCGTGTAAAATGTAAAATAAGTTACTTCCAATGTGCGGAACTGAGTTTTTCCACAAAATGTCGCCATGACTCTGGAATTTCCATTCAGTTTAACGGGGAACGCAAACAGGCAGAGATGGGACAGGACTGGGTTGATCAGGAGGATCATTGATACAAGTGAAAGTAACAAAAATATGATTTTTAAACGTGAAAAATCATCTCCGTGTTTTTACTGAAGTATTAGCTCTTTCTACACTATTCTGTTGGTTAGGCCACCAACCCACTGCCAAGTCGAATTTACTGTATCTTCTCTACAATATAGTCAAGTTCTCTTTGATACTATCAACCAGAGCCTACAGTCTATTAGCCCTTACCTTTTCATCTTAAAAAAAATACTTGAAACCTTGAAAAGTTATATTAAAACGAGCAGCTATGAATACTTACACATTTATGCTGTTTGATAGTAGCGATCATTTTCAATTTGGTTTTTGATACTCACTTATTACTATACAGACAATATTTAATCATTAACTGCTGATTAATTTTAATAAGTGTATAATGGGTGTCTTACACTGTTCCACAGATTTCAAGGTCCGCAATGAAATTCCACTGGCTTTTCCAAGAGCCTAAGCCTGAAGCAATCGCAAAGCAAGTAATTTCACAGTGCCATGAAAAAGTGAGGACAGGCTTAGTAACAATGTCAAGGGACACTAGATCATTTCTGGAATCAAATTCATCCATCTGTGTGACTATTTGATACATATCTGCTTCGGCTTTGAAAGCCGACTCCGCGTACTCGCTGTAAAATCTGAAAAATGTCCTCCTTGCGTTGGCCAGATAATGACCAGTCCAACTTCAAAACAGACTATTCTAATTAAAGTTCTGTTCAATGGCAAACCCACATTCCACAAGCAGCAATCTGATGGGAAAGGTGGATTCACATAAAACAGCCACCCTTACAACTAAGACTTTAATTACTGAGGTATTCATGGGATGTCAATCATTCAGTATACGTTGTTTCCATTTTTGGTATACATTTGATATTTAATATTTCTGATATTTCTCAACATCCATCAGCAGCACTGATTTTTGTATAGCAGAATACCAAACAAAGCTGCGGAAAACGCAGGTTGCAGTTAGTTTAAACGTTTGTTAATGTCGGTTTTATAAATAATTAACACAGCGTTGAGTAAGCGCAATTTATAACAAGGCGACAGTGATTTTACGTCAAATCAAATATTTCCGAGCACATTTTTCACTAGTATTCTACGAGACCAATTCAAAAGAGCGTTCTCTAGCGGGGGAAAAAAAACAAAAACCCTGAAAGTGGTTATTTGGGGTTATATGCTGTTACAACCCAACCGACAACTGGGTGAGCTCTGGGGTCACAACAACAAGAGAGGATTCCAGTTCGCTGAGCGCCTGGTAGCGGGTAGGGGATGGCTTTTGAGACTCAGCATGCATTATTGAAGTACGGCTCGACCTAGAGAACATGAAACCGCGGCCAATGAACTTGAATAACTAAAAGTAAAAGTTAAATTTGACCATCCGTGGTCTCCCGACAAGCGGGTTAGTGCGAATCCCACAGTCGCTTGAGATTTTTCACTGACCTCCGCGCTGATTTAAGGACCTACTGTGTGTGTTTGCACGCTAGCAACGATTTATTTGTAAAGACGTTCAACGAGAAAAGACAAAATGACAAGAAAAGACGGTGTGTCCTCCACTTGCTCCGACCAGCGCATTCTTCCAGTTATCTTATCCGTGTTCAGGCACTGGTCACTTGCTTAACATGCTGAAAATGACCAACCCCCCCCCATTAAACACTCAGTCATGTATTGAGATATATGAGGGGAATGTAGGGAGGCAGCAAATACAGTTGACATCGACTGTTGTTAAACTACTACTTATCTTTCTGGGGGGTGGGAACACTGTAAAAACCCCATATTGAGTGGCTTTAGAACAGAAATTGCAACGGACAGCCACTGGTAAAATCTGTTGAGTTCATTTACAGTGAATCAGCCAGCTGTGCCTTTGGGGCATATTTTCCCAGATGCCAAGAACTGTTACATTCAGAGCTCCACTTTACTGTTTTGTGATTAGCCCATAAATCAACACAAAGTTTATAACTCACCATAGTGATTGCACTGTTGGACAGCAAAATTAAAACCAGCCAAGGCACAAGGTTGGCACATTCCCCGTAGCTGAAATGTAGAGCATTTGGCGGTTTTATGAAAATGACACAAGTACTAAATAGACTATTTGTTTTCATGTTCTAGAACTCCTGTTCTCTTCAGGACTAAGTTATGGACAGATTTTGGTTGTAACATTTGTATATTTAGATATGACTTTTTGGAGTGTAATGACTTTAAAGGTTCTCAGCTCGGCGGTTAGATGAAGCAACTCTTTCAACAGCGCGAGTCCAGAGAAGAGCATCATAAGCACTTAGAAACATGGGTAATACAGAGTGGTTGTGCATATATCAAGTATCACACAATATCTGGAAAAACAACGTCACATGTTTCAGGCTAACCCTAGGGCATCTTCCTCAGTTTAAAATGGCAGCCGTTTTATGTATGTTTGCCTAATAAAGTAAAACATTGTTTCCTTGTATGTCGCAAATGTCACTGGTTTTTCATACGTTTGAATGCCCTTTATTGTGGTGTTATTAATGTATTTGGTTTCGAGTACAGTATTACTGACATTTCTGGAAGGCTGAAGAGGGAACAATAACATAAACTCCTTCCCCCCCAAAAAAAAAGGAAAAGGAAAAGTGTGGGTTGTGTACCTAGCTACTTCTGTGTACGCGCACAGCCAAAGGCGTTCGTCTACGCTGCCAGTCAAAACCAACAAACGCAACTGTTGTTCTACGTCTGGGATAAGGAGGTGATGGACGTGACCTGGTTCACCCCAGGGAGCTGTCATCACCTGTGGTCTGTGTTGCAACGTTGAGAAGCGCTGATGTTTTAACGGCTCTTGCAGCCAGGCATATGCGTTCAGGAGATGGCACATGCGGGTCACCACCGTTCTCGAGTCGAGGAAACGTGCCGCGCTGACGCAAACCCTCGACTGACGGGTCTCTGTGGCCTTGAAGAGAGTGAGCCCCCTAAACAAAGGGATGTCCCTCGTGCCGGGAAGGACCTTTGGCGTGCCTCATGATGCCGGTGTTTCTTACTGTATCTGGTAAGACCGAAAGTACCGTACAAGATAATGGCAAACCGATCCCTCGCGAACTAATGGCCACCGTCTAGGTAGATAGGTTGTGTTTAAAGACCCTACTCAGAATGTGCTGGTGTTATTTTAAGGATTTGGCCGGTGTGTTAAGACCCCAGGTTAATTGTTGACATTGTCTGTGTCCAGATGTAAATCAGCCATGATTTTTGTTCAACTCACCCGCTCTCGCGATGTACGCACGCTCCGAAATTGGGCAGTTGACGTTGACATTGACGTCCATTCTATTCCAAACGCGTGTTCAGCAGCTCCCATAGCTGTGTCTTTGTTTTGTCCAGCACAAGCGAGCGCATACGAACTGCCCCGGCTAGGTAGTTTTCTCCAATAGCGCCCACAAACAAACAAATCCACAAGTTTCGATCCTGTGTTTACACGCCACACGATACAGCTGTCTGCTAAACACTCGTTTGGAATAGAGTCAACGTCAACTGCCCAATTTCAGAACACGCGTACACCGCTAGAGAAGGTGAGTTGAACAAAAATCATGGCTGATTTGCATCTCGTCAACAATTAACCTGGGGTCTTAGCAAACCGGTCAATTCCTTTAAGAGTTTGAGCTGGAAGTTGAAAAATACTAGTTTTTCAACTGTCATAACCCACTACATTTCAAAATACAGCCATGTTTGACATTATTGTTTCCAAACAACACAGCCTAAAAAATATCTGCAAAATGTTTTGGGTTTTTTTTTTACTGTCAGAATGTGTCGGCCCTTTTAACAATAACTCACTTCATTCAAATCGCTGAAAACAAAGTTTCAACAATTAGGAATCGATATTCACCAGTTTATGAAAACTGGTCACAGTATAGCAGGTGTTCTATCAAGTCTAAAGATGTATCTTTGGTCCACACATAAAGTTTCGAGACGTGTATGAACACTACACATCTGAATTTGTTAATCCTCGACAGCTTTATCCCGTTCTCGTACCCTTCTTGTCAAACAGGATAGGACTTTGAAACGTCAACATAACATCGTACGTGATAACGTAACAGGAAAATTGAATTTTCTTCCAGCCTCTCTACACGAGATTCTTAACAGTATCGTGGCTGTGAAGAAGAACGCTGACTGATTTTTAATAGCCACAGTTGGCAGAATCCCGAACGGTAAGCAGAGTCCTGTAATGGTAACCATTATATTTATTTTTATTTTTTTAATTCTATTCTTCCCCCCAGTGCTTGGAAAACCCCTTGGAGAGCTTTCTCAATGCTATTTAACTCTGCTGAATATGAAGAATCTTTCTGCATACAGGACTGGTTATGCAAACAGAGAATTTCTTCCTTTTATCGAAAAAAAAACCATAAACTTGCATAATTTACTGAATATGTTTTTTGTTTTTTTTTGTTTGGATGATGAATAGGGAAGTATGTAGTTGCTCATACCTGCCCAACTGGAGCTCATCCCTCTTCCTGTTACCTTGGGCCTAATTTAATAACCTAAAACTCACTCAGCCAACTGTGATCCTACTGTGCACCCTGATGGCAGAAATATGTGTAAACACCTGCACTAATTACCTTCTCAGGCAGATTATTTATGAAATGCATTAAAGCATGTGTAAAACGATTCATTGGTCAGAATTCAGGGCAATTTTTCACTCGACCATCCAAATATCTTTCAGCCCAAGGGAGGCAGAGCAACGTTTCCACTGAAACTATTTTGGCGTGACTATTCATTTGCAGGACTGTGTTTGTTGCAAGGAGACTAAACGAGATTATCAAACGGACAAAGATGAATATCGCTGTGTTCCCCTGAATCAGTCCTCATTGATTGTTTACGTTTGATGTAATCTACTTAACATCGTGTTTATCCTTCCGCTGATGTTCCACTTCTTCGCGAGTCTGAATCCCTGTTCCCTAATATTATATTTCACACAGAATAACCTATGTCTTGATACTGCTCATAAATATTTCCTTATTACAAAGTTTCTGGGAGAGCACATTGACTGCTCTGCAGGTGCTGAGCCGGGGATAAAATTAGACCGGCACTCAGCCTTGAGTGCTGAGGAGGACTAATTGAGCCAAAACTACTCAGAGAGATAGACATCTCTGATTACATTACATCAGTGAAATATTCGTGTCTCACAAGTGCGCTGATATCAGAATGATAATGAACAAGACAAACTTCCACAGTGATTAACAGTGGGTAATGATTTCTCATATCTACTAATTATCCATGTTTGGTTATCTTGTACTAGAAATTACTGGGAGAGAGCCAAATTGATCAAGAAGATTTGTATTTATTGTCAACCACAATAATTTGGCAGTACAATAATGTAATTTGAAGAGTCGAGTTCAATCCATTGCTACCTAGTTACTAAAAAGAACCGCACGTAATAGAGTTCTAGATGTTTTGTTTGGAACTGAATGAGCTATTTGATATGTAATTGATGGATACATTTTCACAGCGTGACACGTGTCAAATATATTTGAAGACTGTGAGATGTGTTGAACCCCAGTAGAGAGATTTGACTGTTTTGGAGGGTTTGAAAAAAAAAAAAAAAAATGTTCGAGTTCATCGGTCGCCTGTCACGTCGCCGACTCCAACGAACGCAGAACACAACAACAAACTCTCGCTTTGACATCGCACCTAATTAATTATTCAAACGCTTTGTCTTACTTGTTTCACTTCAGCTGCTCCGTGTGTGAGTCTATTGTGATATATAATACAAAACAAGCCCAGTGAACGAATAAAGGTTTCTAAATTGCGATAATGGAACCACACAACCAAACAAATGAATTCATAGAAGATCAATTGTCATAAACAGACATTTGTTAACGCAAAAAAAAGGCAAAATATTTACAAAATATTTGCTCACTTCCGCAAAAATCCAAAACAAATATCCAATTATACAAACACTGATCAACCATAGATTCAAGGCCACTCAAACAAAATGATGTAGGATCAGTATTTACTGTCAACACAGCGTGGGGACCTGAACTTCATGATTCCTGCTAAGGGCAGCAGTTACTGGACTGCAAATCATGAAAATGTGCTTGCTTTGACTCTGTATTTATTGGCTGGGTGTAGCCACGCTCTCACGGGTGACAGCTAGCTGGATGTGACAGAGTGCAATATTATCCCTCAGACACAGTCTCCCCAATTTCAGACAGCTACGGCACGAGAGGATGATGTGTTTGAATTATTGATACATTCTCAAGGTTGAGTGC
>OMKK01014112.1:44831-74068 GCA_900302305.1 Polymixia japonica | reverse complement strand
TACAAGGCAATTTTTGATGTGACATTAACTTATCTTGCCATGCAGGAATTATAGACGTTTGAGAAGCCAGTGGTAGATGAATCACTATAATTACAGTACAGTACGTGTTATAGACACTCAAACGAAGAAGCTACAATACCATTGTTTTTGTCACTCTTTGTGCGACAACATGCTATGCCATAATGTAACATCAATTTCCCTCTGGATTGCCTAAGCATCCGCCCATCTGGATCCGGCATCCCACTAAAAACACTCCAGGTGTTTACAAACCAATGGGGAAAAAAAAGTCTCAAAAATAATTAAGACCCACACTTAAACAGCAATCTCCGATTCAGCACTGCCAAATAAAGACTATGTTGAGCGCCAAACAAAGAGCAGCGTCAACTTTATTTCAATCCACTTGGGGGATGTTTAAGGCGCTCCAACACGGTAATGCATAATGCACGGCCATAAACCATCCAGGAGTTTGGAGAAAGATGTGTAATTTACCAAGGCCCCATGCTGTGCCCAGCCATAGAAGGATGAGATAATTACTGCAAAACCTTGGCAAACTTTTACGCAACCAATTCTTAGCAAAAAATAAATGACCCACTTACAAAGGATGGAGAGACAGAGAAAGGTAGCTGATCAATACACCCCACTATCACCGTAGAGGAATGATTGACAGCTTGTTACTATGGTTTAATTCTAGATCTTCATTTAGGCCATATAATTAAACCGTGGGTCATGACTCTTAAATCTTCTTTTTTTTTTTTAAGAGTATTCAAACAGTCATAGCCAACAATAGGTTGTGAAAGTGACTCAGTCTGGCACGGCACAGTAAAAGCCACACAAAAACATCTGAAACATCTCTGACATAGTTTGTAGCATTTCTAAGCCGTATCACTGCCTACACTTGGTACATGATAGGTCATTGAATAGAAATGCCCACTGACAAAAGCCTGAGGCCCGGAGGTTGCCTCACTTTTTTTTTTTCATAAACTGCACACTTTTGTCTCATTTCACAGCAAATTTCTGCCAACTTCAGTGTTCATTGTCAGCAAAGATGTGAGTGCGGAGTTCTGTTCTGAGAGGCATGATGCAACCAGGCTGTAACACCAAACAGATAATGCTGTTAGCTACAGAGGTCTTTTTAGTCCCTTTCTTTAAAAGAAAATCTTTTCATATTGTTGTTAAGTTTCACTTTTTTAACTCCTTCAGTTCCAGAGACCTTTTTATTCTCACGTCTGAGATAAGGTAGCCTTCTATATGCTAAACAAACAGCACCGTAACCCCAGGCCTAATTTATGATATTTCTAGATAAACGGCGAATAAAATGAATTTCTTTTACTTGTAATTGTACCGTATTTAGTATTTATACATTTTCCATGGTCATTCATTTGCAGAAATAATTAAATTGGTATAATAACATGCATAGATTAAGATGTCATACACTGTAGGTTCAGCGTGAATTCCCTCATGTCTTTTCAAAGCTTCTCTATAAGGTAATATTAAGGGGACTTTGTTTGAAACCATGACTCTTTCTCTTTTTGTAATAAGTAAATTATGGAGTCTCACACTGTGATATGAATTAATGTCTGTTCGCAAGAATGTTGCTCTGGATATTTTTTTTTAACTTACACAGACAGTACGGACAGAAGTTTGTGGTTTCATCCCCTCTGCCAACAGTGTTGACATACAGAGATAGGATCAGCAATACAGATGAAAAGTAATCTAAAAGAAACCCTTAATTGGTATTGACATTAGTGGACATGAACTGCTTTTAACACTGCTGTGAATGTAACCATTTAGACAATGCGACCTACTCAGTGGATCTCAGAATCTTAGAACTTTCATCATATCATTTTATTCTGTGGCGTGTACTATCATCCCAACAATATTGCTATATTGAGCAAGTTTCTCTGCTCCAGAGTTGAACGTTTATTAGTTATACCCACAGTGGTAAATAATGAGGCTTATCTAATGTGGCTGTGTGTGTCATAACCTTGTATTTACCAAGCTTGCCCGTGCTATCTACATGCTAAGGTTACAGTCAGAGCAGAGGCGTGTTAGTTGGTCAGAATACCAATTTAGTCAAATCAAAGTATGTAGATTCAGGGCTTTCTCAAGGCCAGCTGAGAGGCGCAAGGAATGCAGACTACAGAGTCAAACTTGAAACTGGAATTTTCCATGCATACCAGAAATGTTCCCTTGCCAGTATGCCATCTGGTGGATAATGGGTCAGTTGCTTCTACAAAACATGAGGACATGCAGTACAGTGGTATATAGTGCTATTTACCGTTCTTACACTACATTGTACTCTGTCTTAATCTGCTTCCACATGCTCAAGGTTGCACAGGCAGGCGTTTGAGAAGAGCATGAAGTTTAGTTTAACATTTGGGATCATTTCAGTCAGCACAGCATACCGTTGAAGCAGGAAAGTCCTCTTACATGTTTCTGAATTAATTCAATGTGGTATATTGGCAGAAATATATGTTCTGGAAAAGAGAGAGCATGAACCGTGAGACTCAAATGGTAAACAAGTGGGTCTTATTTCTTCGTACCTCCCCTCAATAACGATATCCAATAGGAATCCTCTCTCTAAGCCTTCCCCATTTCTGGATCGCTGTCACAATACCTATTAATTACTATCAGGAACTTTTAGAGTTGGATGTGCTCTGTCGTTTGGCTAACCCTTAGAATCACACTTTTTCTATATTATCAAAATTTATATTAATGATACATTGCATCTTTCCTGCTCTTAAAAAATGCACATGTATAGTTCAATTCAATGTATTGTGCCTGTTTACACTCAAAATTAGAATGTATTCTTTAAATCTGCTCTAATAAGCCATGGTAGCTTTCATGACTATGAACCATTATCAGAAAAGTATTCCTTACTTATTGCGTGATATCAATAGATGCCACATCCCAGATTCATTAAGTTTACTTCCTTGCCTATGATTGAGATGATTCAAAATGTTAATGTCATTCGGCTTTTTACAGATATTGAAAGAATTAAAATTCAGATTGAAAGAGATTGAAAGTCAATCCAAACTGAATTTAATAAAGAGCAGTGATATATTGTAAACTGGACTCTATTTAACAAAAGGATGATGGATACTTCTGTTTTGCATTGTTTTGGCAATAGTGATAACCTTTACAGTTGAATTTCACTCTCCTGGTGGAATCTTCCACTATCAACAGATATTTAGGTCTTGGTGATCTAACTGGTCAGATTCTGACGTTGCCAAACAATTTCAGTTTCATTGTCAGGATTCCGTGCACACCACACCTTCCTGTAGGATCGCACGCCACACAGATTCTGTCAAATCCAGCCTTTTCCAACCAGGGACTCAGCGCCCTCTCCAAGTCATTGTCACTGCCTGAATCAACCACTGCAACACTCTCCAGGCTGAACTTAACTCTCACTCGAACTTGTACCTCATCCAAAATGCTGTAGCCTAACCTTTCTTCGAACAATTCCACATTCTGGAACAACCTCTGTTGGGTCAAAGAAGCTACTTGCACCCAATGTGAAATACTGGCGTAGGCCCCCGACAGGGCTGGCTGCACAGCAACTGCACCCTCTTATCAGGCCATGGTTCAACTTGAACCATGTACACTGCAGCAACTTTCACCTCTTGGATTTCTTTATTACTAGGTTACTTTGTAATAGGCTACTTGGATGGACTTTAGTTATTTTACTTGAAAAATTGTATGTAGCGTAGTAGATCACACATCAAGATAACCTTTGAACTCATGAGTTACATAAAGTTGTAGAGTGAAGTACACTAAAGTTTCAAAGTTGCTTTAACAAAAAGCTTAAATAGGAGCTCTCGGAAATGAGGTTGCATGGTTGTATGGCCTCTGGGTATAATTTAGATGAGCAGTTGTGTGTTATGAGCTGTTATGATATACTTTTTTCATGAAGAAATCTAGGAATTGCCGTCGACATATTTTGGAATCTGGAAAAGGAAATTCTATCTTCGTCAAACATTTGCGCACCATCTATTAGTATATAGGTGCAATTTCATGTGGGCTATTTTGGTTTCCTAAAGCCAAGCCAGTAAATGGATTTAAATCCAAAATGAAAACATGGGATTTGGGAAGGATGAAAGCAATCCCACCAAGCCCCAGAAATCAACTGCTCTACCTAAAAAAATTGGAAGTACTCAAATTCTAGCCAATGTCATGGAATCAAGCATGGGATTAACAAATAATTTCCCTTGCTTTTTATAAATTTACACATAACATAGGACTCACTTGTACAACCTAAAAGTGGATTCGTAAAGGAAATGATGAATGTTTTGTGTTACCGAATGTATTTAATTAGTTAATTGGCAAACAAATAACTTTTTTTTCCCCAGAAAGCAAAGCACAGTGGCAACAGAGAGACCTGATGTAGCTGTTTACTAATATTTGTATTCTTTTATCTGTTTTTTGAGGCAAGTGTTGTAGTATTATCTAAAAAATATCTAAAGTATTTTCATACAGTTCTTTTCTAAAGCAACTAAACTGTTTCTGCACACTGATGACAAGGTCATCACCCTGAGTGTCTGTGATCAGTGTATACATACAGCCCAGTCAGCCCTCATAACACTATAACTTGATTCTGTACTTTGGAAAAACTTCCTGCTGTTTCTGTTTTCTAGAAACAAATCAACTCATATGATGATCCTTAGGCCATATTTATCTAGATTTATGCATGTTTGAATGTTGAAGACTTGCCACTGTTAAATTTGCAGTTCATATACTTTTTTAGCAATGCTGTCTTTACCAATTTATCATCCTCCACAATGAATATCAGCTATCCCAATTTATCCATGAAAAACAGGTCTGAAGCCAGAGAAATGGCAGATTTAAGTGGTGACTGCATAAACAATGCAAGTGATCCATTTAAAAGCAGGGTTATAACTCTACATGCACAACAGCTTAACTGTCTACACACTGGTAACACCAGAAACTGACATCAATTATAAAGACACTCCTGAATAACCGTTACAGTTGGGCAACCTTTGCTTTGTGTGCATGAAATAAACATGTCTTGATAGTGTCACAATAGGTGAATAAAATGTGATAATCGGTTCATTTGACCTTAGTTTCTTTTATTTATTTATTATGTATTTATTGTGATCTCACTTACATATGGAAACATTCTTGTAGGGCAGGACATGTAAAGCAAATATCTCTCAGATCCAAGCTTAACTTAACCTCCAGCATCGTCAAACTACAATCACAATTCTCATTTGGCTGTCAGATAAAGTCAGCTGTTTTATCAAGATTACTGTCAAACAAAGTCTTAGATTACTTGTTTTGAAGTTTTCTTGTGGGCCTACTCTTTTGTTGTTGTTTAGAGTAAGAATTAGGACTGTAGGTGATTCACATTTTTTTTTAGATCTGATTTAGTCTCAGACACTAACTAGTAATAACAAAAATGTAAAAAAAAAAAGAAAAAAGAAAAACTGTAATCGTATTAGTAGAAAAAAAGTGCTGATATATCATTTTATGAAATCCAGGAGTTATCAAGCCAACAATGATCATCATTGTTGTACTATTATATACAGCATAAGAATATGATGGTATGTCATCTGTTGTTGTTAACAAATGATTCAATGTGATGATTCCAAGGTCGTTGGTCTTCACCATAGAAACTGAGAATGTATTTCTCAGGGTTTATTTGTTATTTGTCAGAGCCTAACATATCCAATAACTGTCTCTTTTGAGAGCTCTCTCCATGCAATCTGCGTACAATGCAGATTATTGCTTTTTGAGCTATATATAAGACAAAAGAATGTAAATGACCTTATGATCGAACCCATTGCATTTTCAGGTTTTAGCAAATGTTTGAGTACTTTATATCTAAAATTGTGTAGGAAATCAAATTTGAAAAATTGTGTACAATTAGCAATACGATGTCTATTAATTGATGCACTATGTATTGATACAGCTTTGTATCAGTAACATTGGTCTGATGGAATTCTAAAGGAATTTATCTAAGAATTTCAGGATTTCTTTATTTATTCAGGGAAGATTTGCTGATCAAGCATGTTTTTTTTTTACTTCAAAATGTTCTACACAAATGTTGAAAAAAAACCAAAAGAAAAAGTTCACCAAAATATTGAGAAATAGTAATGAATAGAAATATTGCAAAACAGAAAATTAACCAAGCATTTCATAAATCTTGATGAGGTCTCACCTTTTTTCTGTTGGAAGGAGTGGGGCATAATGGGATCTGCAGTGAGAGTCAGGAAGCAGCGTAGAACCTTGAATTCAGAGCTTTGAGCCAAGTTCAGGATACAAGAGGGCCTCTGGTCTGGTTCCAAATGTCTTTTGAATGGTAGTCAGAGGTGTCAGCCACAGAGCTCAATAAGCTATTCTACCTGAAGAAAGTAAGATCCGAAGCTCAGCAAATGATAACCAGGCTTATTTTATCAGGTGTATTTCTGGCATGTAGCTAGATGATCAAGAACGTAGCGTCCCAAACCTTCCCGAGTGTCATCTAGAGCTAGAGAGTCCAAGCTGTCTTCAAAAGGGCACCGTATCTCCGTCTCGCGGCTGGCAGAGCGGCTCTTGAGAAACCTCTGGTCGTTGTTCTCCGACAGGATGGGAACACTTCTAGAAAACAGGCATGGCAGCGGGCTGAAGTGAGTCAAGTCGAATGAGCACGCTTCATGTTAGTGAAACGGTCCACAGGGCATCGCTGGCTCTCTAAGCTGATAGGCCGCCTGCACTCTAGCGTTCATTGATTGTAGCGCTCAGCCGTTCCACTTTCCATGAATGCTAAAACCATGGGGCAGGCTCCGTTTTGGAAAAGGAGAGATTAAACAGCCTGTAAAAATAATCCCAGTCTTTTATATATAATACTTTTGAATGAAGAAAAATCTAAAATCTCATGAATTCAAAGCATGTATTGCCACAGCCTTTAATATGGAGACTCTCTTGAACCCCTGGCCATCTGCCAGATGAAAGTCTTTCATATACATCAATGACACATTGTTTTATAAACAGAGCTTTTATACAACAAACATTTCTGTGTCCTAGAGCATTAATCTGCCTAAGCTGATCTCAATCCACGGAACTAGATATTGCTCTTTATAACTTGTCGAGTAGAGCGGGTGTTATTACATCACACCAGCTGTCACTTCAACCTGCCTCAGCCAATAGGAATGCCAGTAATATGCAATTTGAGAAAAATTAGGCAGTGAAATCCTGAAAATAAAAAACGTAAACATTTCTAAAAAGCTATTAACGTAGATCTTCTGCCCTTTCTATTAGTTCTGCGGACAATTGACCTTTGGTATTATCACATAATTTGTAATCTCACGTAATCAACTTTCTTTTTGCAAAAGGCTTTTACTCACTCTGGAGCACTTTAAACGTATACTCTGCAAAACATTATTGTTTTGCCATTTTAATCCCGTCAGCATAATTTCATAGAATTAAACGTAAAAAGCAGTGCCCCCGAATGTTGCCTATCAGTGTACGATCTTGACACCTGATGTTGAACTTAAGCTATGAGAATACTCCCGCTGTCTGTACAGATAAGCTCACCTCAAAGGGTGAGAACTCCCAGAGCTCTTGCTTTTAATGGTGTTTGATGCCCACACTGCTTTTCTGTGCATGACAATGAGAGGAACTAATACAGTATGTCTCTGTTGGTCCTGCATGCTGTCATCATTGCAGAATGTATATGAGATAAATGTATCAGAACGTCCATTTTTTTCTTCTTCTTTAACGCTAAATGAAGCCATTTGAAAAAAAAAACGAGATACGTGGCTGACTTGTGTCTATGACAGAATTGTCCATCCGCAGTATGTTCAACATAACCATGGGGATTATCCAGTGGACCAATATTTAGCCAATCCTGCCAAACCCAAATTAGTCCCAACACATTTCCATCATCTCATAGAATAAAGCAATCTTGACAATCTGGGCTTTTTGGAATACTGATGGCAAATGACTGGTGAGCTTTCAGATCCCGATGATCCGGGGGATATTATCGGGAGTTATCATGAAGCAGCTTAAACCTCTGAATTGACACACTAATGAAAGCCGACAACAGGTCACTCCCCGTAAAGAAACCGTTGATTACCATATTGTCCTCCTCTGTTAAATGCAGCGCGACAAGGTGTGGGAGTACCTGGCCGTTGTTTATGAGAGACAACAACACAACACTGATATGCAACTTGCTTGGCCCCTTTGCTATACCGCAGACGCGTAGGGTGGCTTGAGTACGGGTGACCTTAATCATCAGAGGGATATTTGGGTTTTACTCTGCAGCGATGGAGTGCATGTGGTCATCGCCGCGTTCAACTCATTGCTGGCAAGCATAAAAAAAAAAAAAACCCGAGTGGGGCACGGTCGGTTCATGAAGCGTAATCCATATCATCCCGTTACAGAGGCTCTGCTGCCATCAGCCACAGGCCAAACAGCGTCAGACACATTTTGATGTTGATAATGATGTTGGATTATGCTGTCATCTGATGTAATTTCGGCCTGTGTCAAATTAACAAAAGAGGGATCAACAAAATTCTTTAAAAGGGATCACTTGTAGTTGGAGCTCTCCAGATTCAAATTTGATTTGATTCTGTGAAATGTTTATTTGGGGTTTTAAAGTGATAATAGACATCATATTGCTAGCTTGGCCTTTCCCGTGGCAATATAAAATCAAACATTCATACCATCCTCTCTCTCTGCAACATGATTTCCCCTGACCAGGCAGCAAGTCAAATTGCTATGCAGGGTCCAAAGAAATCAGCAGTAAGTTTTGACTGGTGACTGAACTGTCTACAGACAAATTTAACATGTATTTTCTTCATCATGCCAAGAAACTTCCGCGTTTGTCCTTAACATTAAACAAACTTGATCATTGCTATTGCAGTTAGACTCAAGAAGAACCCGTAAATGTAGGTGATGCAGCCTAATTGTTTTTACCTCGAATAATCTAGCAGACCTGTCCGATCTGTCAGAGTTGTTCATTTTTTAAAGTTTAAGGTTTCAAATCTTTCATAAACAGTCACCTCTTGCTGTGATGTTGTTCACTGGTGCAAGAACAGGTTTGCTTGTGCATATGATAACCTTTTTGAGGCCGTGGGTAATTATCACGTCAGTAAAGTATAATGTTTCTTTGTCATTTTTACTCACCTGTTATCGTGGCATATCTGTAGTCTAGCTCACAACTATGAACTAACCTTGTTTCTTGACAGCTTGGAGCTTCCTGTTATCCATGGGAGCTGCTATCAGCTCTAATAAAGGTCAGAAGTGGCTAATCTCATGTTTTGCATTAGCTGGCATTTATAGAGTGAAAGAAAAATATACTCCCGTGAGACGCAGGGGACACATAAGAGATAATTCTAAGCGATAGCTGTCTGTGGACATTCTAGGATTTTGTTTCTTTTAATGCAACCACACTACAGAAAGCTTGATATATTAATATACACAACGTATGATCTGCAGCATCAAGTATAAAATCTTTCCATCATACTGCTGCCAATTGCCTGAACCTCTTAGAGTGGGTTTTATTGTGCTTTTAGTGCATTACTGTTTGGTTAACTGATCGACTGAAAGGGGATATGCAAAATTTAAAGCGGTAAAGAGTAAAGAGGGTGTGTTTCAAAGGTCATGTATGTTTTCATTTTTGATTAGTATTCCATGAGTAAGAATTCTGAATAATCAACACAAACATCTGCTGGAATAAAGAAATATTTCAGGCAATGTCGGAATTTTTGTTCAAAATTGCTGCTATACTTGAGTTGTTATCTGTGGACGGCCTCTTCAGGGATAAAGTCATTGAAAGGGAGCGTTACACAAACAGCAGCGTGTGTTGCCTTTAACACTGAAAGACACGACGGCTACAAAAATGCCAACTTTGCCATTTAAAAATGATGCCATAACTTCTATAGGTTTTAAAAAGCCTTTACGTGCAATATTTTGTATGCAATTTTATCTTTTGAGGTATATTTATTAATGTATAGCAAAGAAGAATTTACAGCTTGTGATATTGAATAGTTTGGCATTGTAAATTATTTGATTTTGTTTAGTTCCAACTTTGTGATACTTGTTTTGCAAACAAGAATAATAATAATACATAATACATAAATAATTTGTAGCAGATTACATTTATCAATACACAGGATATGATGTAACTATCCCTTGTGCAATAATCCAAGGTGCGCATTCACATAGAGGCCTAACTCAGAAATTGTAATATGCTACCCTGCAAGTGAATACATCAGGCTACACCATCATAACTCTACAGGACCATAAAACATGCAGGAAGGTAAGTGTGAGCAAGTGGGTGTGGCCAAATTACTGGAGTTATCAAGCGGGCACTTTCCTTCACGGATGTTTCGTTGAATTGGACACTCGCAACAGACTCAAACCTGCTTTTTCTCCAGGAACACTACTCATCTGCACTGCCAATCGTGGTAGTACTTCAAACACTAAGTTTAAACATACTACATTTGCCAAAGCAGAGAGCAGATACCCAGGCTGGCTCACCATCCACATTTTATCTGCGTTGGGTTTAGCTAACTCCGGCTAGCCCTACTGTCTTGTTTGGCAGCTTCCTTTGAACACCAAGTCCCACTCAGCTGTCCAGCCAATCTCATTGTGTCAAGAAACTGTCAAATCGTCCAGGCATTCTAACATTATACAGATTGAGGCGGTGATCTTGTTACAAATACTGGTGTTGACGTTTGTTTTTCTTTTAAACTAAATTTTGAGAATTTGGTAGAAAAGTTGAGGTTGGGGTTTATTTTTAGGAATAGTCTTCTCCTTGCTGTCTTTGATCGCTAAATACAATACATTATTTATCATGAGGTCCTCAGATTCAGGACAGTTTCTCTTGTTTATAGAACATGGAAAAGGCATAAATCACTAACGTTTATAGTGCTGCTTAACCGTTAAACCTCAGACACGGATGGACAAGAAAATGTTTAAAATATTTGCATCCGGCTCGCAGGAAAACAAAACTTCAGGAAGTAGTTTCTCTCACTGAATTCAAAGCCCTAGGAGTCGTTGCTTTGAATAATGATAATGATTTGAATGATGTCTCTGTCTCTCTTAGCTAGGTCTCTATCTAAAAAACAAGGACTAACCTGGTATAATAACAAACATAAAATGAATGAATAAACAAACAAAAAATAATCCATCCATCCAACCGTTCTTCTAGCTAGATATCTAGATAGAATCACTTTAAAAATGTGGTCAAGGACAATCCCATCAATATTTGTAAACATTTTCTAAACAACTCAACTCTCAAAGCCAGACACCAGAGAAACAAAATCTTAAACCTGTGATGTTACAAGGATATAAAATGTTTGCTTGAGCTTTAAACTTGAATGGGCTTCATTCTATTGTGGTGTCGTTAGCCCTAAACCTAAAAAGTTGACAATAAGTTTATTGTATCAAAATAAAAATACAATATTAAACTATAAACTCTATTTTATGACACAAAAGCAAAATTCTACTGCTAAAAAGAACTCTTCAAAGGTTCAGCAAGCATGAGCAATCAGAAGCTAATCATTTGTGGTTAAATTTATAAACCTTTGCTCTAGGCAGGGATTGTCTGTCTACCATCTTAATACATATTTACATGCTAAAACATAAGAATTAGAATTCATTAGTGTAATCTGAGGTCTAGATCTAGATCAAGAGTTGTTTGATTAGTAGCTTTGGGACATTGTTTTTGTAGTGAGTCTGCCTGTCTCGTACTTGTTTTTCCTTATTTGGCGTGACTCTCTGTTATGTGGTTGTGCGTCAGGATTTATCTCTGCTATCTCAACTCTAATTAACAGAGCAGCAGTAGTTTCCAAACAAATATTTTTTTTGTGAAAATACATTTTTTGCTGTTGTTTTCATAGTTGTTGTACCTTGTACCTTGGACCTGCCTACTGACAAAAAAAAATCCCAGTCAGATACCAAACTTACCTTTACTGCAGGTTAACAACATTTTTTATAATTCTGCTATTTGCTTCTAAGTAGAAAATGCAGGAACATGAACTTTGAGATCACTGCACGGTTGCAATGAATACAATGACACACGTCATCACTCATCCTTTTACTGAAAACTCTGCTCTTTGATATCTTGAGAGTTCCAACCTGACATTGGTGTAACAAGGCAATTTTTCATTTTATTATTTGACAAGTAGCAAAACAATGCACTCCCTTACTTATTTGTGAAGAAGTACGCATTAACTGTGCAGCTGCTCTCTTTTATATAGTGTATGAGGTTTACCTACTTCAGAGGAAGTGGTGTGGGACAGAAGAGTGTCACAACCAACAAATACAACAGGATATCCGATGCTGGAAAAATTGAAACGAAAACTCTTGCAACAGAAAAAATGTGCTGTTTAAAATGTGACAAATCTGTTGTTTTATTGTCTGACACTCTATTATGTGCTGTGATGGCTGTCTCTCTTTGAATCAGGAAGGTTCAGCAACATAACAGTCACATTGACAAACAATTTACTAAAATCGACTATTGGTTGCGGTGGTTCCTCTGTGTGTATGTCTTGAATTGAAAACTGTCATATCAATGACATGCATAACTACCACTCCAGAGCTACTGCACATCAAAGAGTAGTTGGTTTCCTCTCACGGAGCATGTTAATTGGCACTTGATTGATAACTTGAGTTCACAGGCAATGGCAAGTGTCTTGTTAACTGTTCCAGGGTGTCTTTCTGAAATCAGCTTTAAGAGTGGAAGAAGAATCACTGGCGGGCCCATTAAAAAATTGCCACTACGAACGTTTGCAAATAAGCTGTCACACATTACAAATGAGATTACCTTTTCAGTGTGCCCTGGAACTTGTAAATGCGGGGATCCATGGGTGAAACATCAAAATAGCTGCAATCATTTCGTTTATCAGTATCTTTGATCTTCAAGCAGTGTTTTTTTTTAAAGGCTTCTTCATGCATGGTGAAAAAATAAGTTTATGCACTGCTTGCAGCACATAGTAATCAGTTCTAGTAAACTAGGAAGTATCACTGAACAGATGTGGATCAGAGTGAACGTTTCTCTTTTACATAGGCGTGTAAAAAGAATGACAGAGTTCTAATTTCTTATAAATATATTACACCACGTCAAAAATACTGACCGCAAGCGTAATTATATTATTCTTAAAGACAGTTCTGTCCTTTACAAGAGATAAAAGCAGTTGTATTTGCAAGTATATTAACAGGTACAGAGAAATGCATAGATCACAACATACTAGAGATATTTTGACTGATATCCCTGCAATACAAGTGAGAGCATTCAATCAAAGGTGAAAGAGCAGTTATCATATTTGCATGAAATCAAGAACATGCAAACCAACAAATCTAGTTTGCATGGCAAAAATCATTGAGGTCAGGCAAAGCCAATATTATGCTGGAGCTTTGTTGGACATCTGATAGTAACCTGCTTGTATCAAAGATCAGGGGTTAGCTGCAGCTTTTAAGCTCTGAACAATGAGTAGCAGCATGACAATTTAAAGTGTAGGCCAGGCAGTATGTGGAAGAGCTCTATCAGTATACAGTAAGGCATTATTCATTTGGTCACACTTCATTTAGACAGTATTGTTAAGTTAGCCTTACAGACTCTTACAAAGAAATTCACCGCAATGGTTAGCCTATAGAAACAACATTAATAGAGTGTTTAAGATAACCTGACAAAATGGTGTACAACCTAATGTCTGAGGTTCATCATTACACCATTAAATGAGAGTGTATTGAAAATGTTCGCTTTCTGATGACTAAATGCAGCAGTTAAACATTTACAGTAGTAGGGACAAATAAATAAATTATTTAGGTTAATTATTATGTTAAAAGCCAACCAAGTGTGGAACAGGAGTTTGTTACCTATTTATTCAATGTGACTGAAACAAAAATCCCTAAATTAAAACTGACAGTCTGCCCCTCGTCACTGTGTCATGTCATATCAAGTTATACAAGTATATAGTCAAAACATCAAACAATGTGTTACTGTCCAAATACACAAAGCTCATTGCAGTTCATATTGTTTATCCTCTTTGAAACTAATTTGTTTCCTCTTTTTTTTTTTTTTTACAAACAAGTTGTTAATTTAACCCAGAACCAGAACGAAGTAACAATTCAACAACACAGTTGATAACGTGATGATAAAATAAGATCCAGTAAGGCCTTGTTCACACGTGTGATCACAAAACTTGCCTGCACGTGTCATCATACAAAGTAAGCAATGACTCGTGACCAGTTGTCTAGGTTGTCACTTCATCTGATTCCCATTTAACTGTTTACACTCTGCACATTAAGGTAGGAGTCTCTCAACAACAGAAAACACAACAGTTTTTTCCCCTTGCACTGCGCTACCCAAGTATCTTTTTTTCTTTCATTTTATCTTGATAGTCAGTGGGGAATGCTGCCTGTTGGGTTGTGCAGGCAGTGACGTTCTTTTCCATTTTTATGTGACGAGGCCTAAGATTTAAGCCATGCTAATAGCCTCACCCATTGGCAAATGTCCTTAAAGGAAAATACTGGGGTCTGTGTAAGTTTGTGCCAATTGTCTAGGCTGCATAGTCTGCGTAGTTGGAGATATCAGGGTTTGTTTCCCTACCTTCGGAAGAAGCCATTTGCTGCCATTCATTTTTGTGCACTATGAAAAACAAATTCCACAGACTCGAAAATTGCCTGAGCTAGGTAATCCATCACAGTAAACATGAAGCCTTAATTTGGTTATCTCAAACTTTCTCTATTTTATTGTTATTACTGACGGTCAATCACCTGACACCCGTAGGAAGAGATGGAAGTCTTTGCAAGAAAAGAATCCCTCAAAAACATGTTGCCTTAGAAACTTTATGGTCACATACAGGTCTTCTTATTTAGGGCATTATTAGCTGGGATAGCAGTTCATTTTAAGCTAGGTTTGACACTGTGTTGTTTGTATTTTCAAAGAAACATCACATGTAATTTCAAAACCTTTTCCTTTAAAGGGAAAAGGACGATGGTTTGAGAGGCTGCGCACAGTTATTAATCACTGCGCCCATCAGGACTTTGTTTGTTAGGACAAAATAGTTCTAAGAATAAGTGCTTATAAAACACTGAGATCTGAGTTCTTAAACGTAGTGAATTCCAGAGATACACAATGTAATAAGAAAGCTGTTGCAGTTTCTGGAAGGTGTATTTCTTCACTTTGGGGAGCTAGGCTAGCTGCTCCTGCCCAACTCCAGTCATGACGCTAACACGTTAGCATTTGCTCTGGATCCAACTGTTTTACTAGACATAGGAAACAGGTGAAAATGGTATTGATCTGCTTGTCTGACTCGGGTTAAGACAAAATTATCTAAGTATCTCTTTAAAGTGGCCATCTCAAAGATATCCTAAGATTTTCATTGAAATAAATGTCTGTTAAGTCACTTATCTATCGCCGAATAAGGTAACACAACGGTGACTGAGCCTATGGCCCGCCGACGAAAGCCTTTGCATTTGCAGTATTACGAGTATTAAGAACCGGGTGTCTGTGATGACTTCCCCGCCACGCATTCAAATTAGCGTTTTTTTCCTTTGAAGTGAGGTCCAATTACACACCTGCAATTACTGCTTTTCACCATAGGTGCTGCCACATTATGTTAAGTATTAATTACTATTCTTGTCCCAACAGCAGCTCGCAAATTAGGTGGCGCCGACTGGGCCACGCGGCATATCGCAGCATCACGTGCAGGTACACGGGCCTGGAGGCCCCCGGGCGCGTTCAGCTGCTCAAATGCCCCTGCACCTCATGCCTTAAGAGTGTCATCATTTATCAATGCTTAACATAGTGTTTATTAATAGCTTTGAAATGATTTAATAATGTATTTTGGTGTTTTATAAAGGATGAATTAACTATTAACTAATATGTTGTAAATGCTTTATAGTGTGTAGTTATTATGAAGTGTAACCAAAGCAAATAGGTAATATATACCAAAGTTGTTTGTATTGGTGACAGGTACGGGCTCTGTTCTATGTGGGAGTAAAACCTTTAAAATTTTAAAAGAAAAATCCCAAAAGGTTCACTTTTAGGAGAGTAACAACAAAATATTATTGATTTTGAGGAATTATAATTTTACTATGCTGCTTGCCTATATTTTTTACCTGCAGCTTCTTGTAAGCATATATCCAGCTCTCAGAGATGCCATTGATGGCCAAGGCCACGATTATTGACTTATATTCTTTACCATGTGTGCACAACAGTTTAAACGCACCAAGGAAAGAGTTGGTGATACATCTGGCCTACTGCCTTACATGGGCAAATATCTGAAGTGACTGAGACGGCTGGAATTTCAAACTGTGACGTCACTGCCTACTACTCTCCCAGAATTTGGATAAAGAAGTTTCACTTTTTGTGGGATTTGAATCTTCTCTTATTCCTAGAAAGCGAGGTAAGTGAAACCAGCGAACTCACTAGTAACACTTTACACAATCCGTGCGGGTTCTGCGTTGTAGCTAAATAGGCAACGTTGTAGCCGCGGTCGTTATTGCCTGCCGTGTGAGTTGCTTGGCTACAATTTGTTCTTCCTTGTTGGGATAATATGAATTTTACTGTAGCTCGGACTGGGGTTCAGAATGAGGGCGTAGGCTCTCGCCGTAGCCTCGGCTAGCACTGGACACGGATAATAAACACAGTGCTCTCTCGTACTTACAAACCGACCGACTTCAATTATCCATTGAAAGGACACGGCGTTTGTGCCACGGTGAAGTTTTTACGTGTGTGTGTGCGGGTAAACGCAGTTTTGCGACTCTCCGGGCTACCCGCCGCTTGTACTGTTTCTGTTTTTAGCCCAAGCGGTCTGCCGCTGAACAATGCGGAAGAAACGCTGTCACCGATGGTGAAACGGGAGAAGTGGCTATTTTTGCAGCAAAAAATCTGCAGCTGAAATTTAATTTAATTTAATTTCAGCAGTCTCAAAAGTATCTAAAGTGCGACGCTTTGGGGAAAGACTAGTGCGGGTTTTTAGACAACGATAATCTGTGCAGTTTTACTAAAGTGAAGTGAAGATCACCGTGAACTCAGTGACGCGCTTGTTTACGATAGCAGGGTTTAGCTGCATTCCTTCATTTAGTTAATCACAATGACTGCCTGGATACTCTAACCAACCAAGATATTGCATCCATGGTTCATTACTATGACTACTGTATCAGTGTTTGAATAAGACTATATAATTTGCATATCTTACCCGTTACACATGCACATAACTGGTACAGACTATCACACCTAAAATATAGTACTAATTCAGTGCAATGTGGGCCTACACTACAGTATGTTCTTAGCTCCGATTAACTCGGAGACAAATCAATCGTCGTTTAGATACACTTTGGATGAGAGGACTTGGCAAGAAACATTCTTTGGACTGTCAAGGCCAATACCTTTTGTGACACGTAGTAGCCCTTACAAATAACCTAATGCATCTGAATGGGCTAGGCTTGCGTTTAAACGGGTTGAGTTCTTGGATTGAAAATGCTTTACGTTTGATCACTTTTCAACATCATTTCATTACTATGAAATTGGTTGCTTGAACACAAAGTAAAGTAGGCCACATACCTACCTGATTTGTTTTAATGAGTTTGGTCCCAATACAGTACATTTAGTATTTTAGTTCCCAGATGAAAAGTTCAAGAACCTTTGGTCTAGACTATAGACATTGTTCTGTCAAAAAGTAGCTAACACCCTGAAAAATTAATCCTCCCTTTCTGTTGGAACAGATTGAATATGAATTCAAACTTTTACTTTGATATGAATTTCAAATCAATAACATCAAGGTCCCATGAGAGCTCCATCATCAAACTGAATCTGTGTCATTCCCACACATCTTTGACTCAGGCAACATTAAACAGAACTGTCTTTAAAATCTCTGGTTAAAAAGGACACATTTGACAGTCTTGACGATGTTCAAGCTGAGTCCCTTAACTGCCTTTGAGCCTGGCCCCCTGGTAGGCTTAGTCAAGTTGTTGTACTGTATGTGTTTAATGGCATATTTTAAGTAAAGACCTAGCTGGAAGGAATGGCTCCTAGACAGAGAGTTTCTCAGGCGTGAGGTGAACCTTATAAATGAAGTCTGAACATTTTTGACTGCCACCTCCATGGGTGTTTCCTTGAATTACTTACTGTTGTCTTTACTTTGCCGTTCAGTGCTAAAATAATTTTGTTATATGATGAAATCCTAGCGCACCTGACAAGACACCACTCGGATGTTCAGCCCCGTTGATTCAAAACATTCAACGCTCTGCCTATTTAATGTGTTTGTTTACAACCCAAATACACGTTTTTATTTGCAAGCACACATGGAGGTGTATTTACATTGTGCACATCGTGTGTGTTATATTTTATTGCATGTTCATTGCATGGCAACACACAGAAGTGTAAAGAGTTTACATTTAATCTCACCTCACAATAAAAAAAAGTGAACCATTAAAGCGAATTCAGTTCTTGACCCAATTTGTGCACTGAGCTGTATTAATAATGCATATAGTCCTATATCAGAATACTTAAGATGATGCACTCTTTAATGCTTAATATTAACATTATTATAATATTTCATCATTTCCATAATGATATCAAGAATAAATTATGAAGGATAACATAAAGACTAACAATAGCAAGTTAGAAAAAAGAGAAGTAATGCTTCTATGTTTTATATTATACTAAGACAGGCCATTATCCCTCAAACCAGTTACATAAAGTATTACATATGTTCTACACATGTCCCCTGTGATATGGATAACATTTAAGATACCACAGCTAGGATTGCATGCTCTGGATCACGAATTGCCTGAGAACCAAGGAAACACTATACAACTATTTTATCCCAGTTATTGGAGTAGGTTTGATGTGAAGTAGCCTACATCACAAAGAAATAGTAAGAATGAAAAAAATGTGTCTGGTACTGACCTGGTGAGGGTTTTTTCAAGGGTACTACTTTAGATCATCAGCGCCCTAGAGGAAGTTTCTTGAAGTTTATAACAAAGGCCATAGATAAAAATAATGATTTCTTAACCTCCAAGTGATATGATTTTGGAGTGAGTATCATGAAAAACAAACTTGGCAGGTGAACATAAGACAGGCACTGTAGCCATGGCTAGTGCTTTTCAAAACGGTGTGGGGTAATTGCATAGGTTTTGTCTTAACTTTAAAGACCCCCTACGCGATTCTTGTATAACTTCAAGCCCTATAGTAATGCTATTGAGCAGTGGTGGGTCCCTGACGCATGCTCGTTGCAGTCAGTGCGTGTAGAGTCAACAGACTGACCTGAACGCTGTCAATCACAGGCATGCCAGCCAACACCTCAGTGAAAATGGCTACCTAAATCTTACCTAAATAAGCATTTTGTTCCATCAATGTGAAAAAAAACAACAGACTTTAATTAAAAATGTCAAGGTCTTCTTTGAAGGTTCATTCTCGATATTTAGAGCTCGTCTTGAGGCCCATCCGATTCATTGATGAATGACTTTGTCATGGAAAAAAATGGCCACAGTTTGATGTGCTTTGATATTTTGAATTGAATCTGAAGACAGAACACACTATATTGTTGTTGCTCTGTCCATACAGCACTAAACGGTTGTCTTTTTGTTCTATACATTTCAGACATCAAAGTGCATCTTCACAACCAAGACAAAGACAAAGTGACCGAAGACAATCAGTGAGAAGGCCCTCACATCTCCAGAGAAGAAAAGGTATGATGGCTTTTGCTATACTTTGCTGTATTTGTGTTTTTAATATGAATTGGTCTTGTTTTTACCTGAAGGTTAGAGAATGCTATGCTAATGGAAATTCTGGTTCCACTTTGTATGCCAATGTAGTTCTTCCGAGTGATACTGGGCTCCGTGGCCCCATAGAAAAACTGTTCCAGCCAATTCTCAATGACAATACTGTTCAAAAGTATTCAAAATCCAAAGATAGTGGTATGTAAATGCATCAAACCTCACTTGCTTGCTAACCTAGCATAGAAATAAACAGGTCTGCTACACTTGGCATAAAAGGGTGTCTGACAGAAAGTCCTTTGCAGTTTTTATATTCATTGTTCACAAAATCTATTAAACTACGGCATGTGAATACAATGTTTTCACCCTGCACATTCAAAAATCAAAAAAACAACCGGTGTCTTCCGACAATGTTAATATTTTCGCGCTTCCACTGGGTTCAACTCGCTAAATTACTAACAAGTGGAACCCATGCTACCAGTATTGGTGGAAGTTGTGTTTTATGTCACATAGCATATAAATCTTACCTTGTACTAGACTACCCTGTACCCTGAAGGTTAGAGAATAGAGTTTATGACTCATAAATTGCTGGATCAAATTCCCAGATTATCTGGACAGAGAAAATAAACATGTTTGAAAACAATCCCTGCACACACAGATTCACCTTGAGAAAAGTCTTTGGGACCAAAATGTAGCACTTTAAAAATCAATCAATGCAGAGGTGAATCTGTGTGTGTGGGAATTGTTTTCTAACAATTGGATTCTGACAACCAGGGTTAATTCCCTGTGCCAGTAATACCCCTTTCACACCGAAGCATCGACCCGGGTAAAACCCATCTCCACTGTTGGTGTGAATGGGTCGACGAAGGTTATTCGACCCAGGTCTGTGACCCTGGTCGTGAGCAGGGTTTTATGTGGGTCAGACACGGCTCGGCTTTGGTATGAAAGGGGGAACATGGGTTTCAAGTCAACTTTCAAGCTGCAAGTGAGTTTACGCGTCGAAACAATGGAAAATTGGTAAGATTCTGAAGTGAGAGAACTTCTGTCCTTTCAAGGGGAAGAAGAGATAAAAATACAAATTACAGACACCGTCCGCCATGTTGAATCTCCAGCGTAAACAAACTTTTACACGTCGGCTTTTAGTGACATCGAAACACGAGGACCCTGTTAAGCAGTGACATATATGGAAGTAAACCTTCAGACATGGGCCTGGTGTGAATGGCTATGGAATGATTACCCGTGACCATAGTGTGGTTTGAACCCGGGGTTTGTGTGTGAAAGGGGTATAAGAGTGAACAACACAGTGCTGTGTGTGTTATTTGCCTCCCTCACAGAGAAAATAAACAAAAAATGCCCAACACAGCCTCAACAACTAAGTCAAAGTTTCCTTGAGCAACACCTACAGGTGTATACAACTGAATCAGTGTGTAGCAGGGCATTGCTTACAATGAGAATGCTTTCACAGTTAATTTACCTTAGGCAAAGAAGGGTAAAAATGATTCAAAACACCCTAATTAAACCAAACAATGTCTGTTTGAGCCTTTGCACTATAGGTCTAATATCGCCATCTAATAGACTATGGATACATGCACACATGACAACACCCATAGACTTAATCGACTCATGTATGTATACCTTATACATAGACCAGACGCTGCATTTTAAGTGCAAAAGACTCTCAATCTAAGGAATACTGCAATATACAGTGTCATGTAGTGTTCTGTCTTAGTTGCTGTTAATGTTGCTATAACCTTCTTTGACCTACTGCACTCACGGGAAGTATTCAGACATTAATTATACCTTTTTAATCACTTGAAGACATTCTGTGTGACAGGGCGGTACCTTACACTAAATGGATTTTCATTACCTGTTAATCCTGCCCTGGTACTGTGATGAATAAAGAAGGATAATGTTTCTGATCATCTCAACACACTGATGAATTCCTTTTATGTTTTTCATTTTATACATACATCAAAAAAACATCAAAATATGTGCATTGCTGCCATTAAAGAGCCTGAATGGGATCTTGGCGAATATGTCAGTATTTTGTAAACCTCTCATTTTGGTCCTGGATGGTCAAAGTATAGTTCTTACGTATATAATATATGAACTGAATCCCAGTTTTACCTCATTCTGCAACAGAATCTCTAGTTTCCCAGTGGGAAGATTTACGTAGCCATTTTCCTGAAGCTGTCGGCTGGCGCACCCATGACTTGATTGACAGTCTTCACCTGAAGGCGCGTTGGGGTTGCAGGGCGGGCCCAGGTCAGCACGTTGACTCCACGTGCACACGCACTGCAACGTGCATGTGACGGCTGAATAGCACCGTTTTAACAACAGTTGCATAGGACATCTTTAACTGCGCACAGTGTGTGTAACAATGTTTAAATGGACAATGATACTAAATGTAATTAGAATTGTGGTGCCGTATATTGGCATATGAAAATGTATGGAATTTGTAAATACTATTGTGTGATGATTAATAATATTCTTTGATAGCACAGTTATTTCTCAAATTATAATTGATCCTCTTGTTCCCTTATTTTGTTTATAGTTTTATAGTAAAACCTTTTCCTGCCAGCTAGTATTGAGAAATTGCTTTACTTTTGAATCAATATAGTTTCCAGATCCTACAAGAATACGGCTCATTTGGACTAATAAATTGTTTGGAACTCTAAAATGCTTTAAAATTCTGAACTAAAGCTCATGCCCTGTATTAACTGTGCGTCCTGAAAGGGTCTCGCAGGTCTAATTGGAAGTTTAAATGACTCTTGTGGAAATTCCAACGAGGTTCTACTGTTTAGCTGTATCTGAGGCAACAGAGGACCACCATCTTTGTCTTTCAGACTCCTTTGTAAAACTAACAAACTTGCTTTTTGCTCTGTACATTTTAATTGTTTACTCTCAATCTACTCTACTCTACCCTACTCAGTCTAGAGATTGAGCATGCGGGGCAGGCTGATACAGTTACCCATCTTAGTTCAGACCGAACCCAAATCAGTCGTGAAAAGTTCTCTGCAATCATCATTATTATTCCTAGGAAAAGGTATGCGCCACAGAGCTGGCTCTGTTGAGTGACTCTGGCTCACAAAATATGGCATTCCAAGCTAAAAGCAAACCAAATTGATATTGCCCTCAATACTTGCTTCATATTTTCTCCATATTTGGAAATGTTTACCTCGTCATGATGGCTGACAGAAGTTGGAAGAGTGGATGTGAGTCATTTTAGCAGCACAAGGCTTTCTGGGGGTGAGAGGATCCTTCCAAGTAGACTAGCATTTACTGAACTTTACTGTTTTCTATGCTTCAATAATCTAAACTGTGAGTATGATACTATCCTCGTCTTTTGTTTTCATGTATTCATATTCTGTGGTAGCTTGCAGTGATGGGAATAGCAATTTATCATTCTGGAATTACTACTCCCCAAGTCTTGGCAGTGTCCAAGAAATACCATATTTTGAATATATGTTCAAAAACAGCATGTTATCTGTTAAGTAACCAACACTTAAGGAAAAGGTTGTACATTTGTAAGAGCTTTAGAGAAAAGCTTCTAAAAGATCATTGCTTATTGCTTATCCCACACATGATGCACAGTACCAACACAAAGGCCTTTAAAAGTGTGGAAAAACACACAAACTCGTCCAAAATCATGGGAAAGTTGGGAAAATGTTTGGAAACTCGGCACCACAAATTCCTTGATCCTGAGAAAGAATTTGTAAACCGGTTTTTATTACCAATATTATGAGCTTATAGTCAAAGGTTAAAAACAACAAGCAGTGAATTTGTCTAAAAGCTGAGTTCTTTGAGTGATATGAGTATGAAATTTTAAAATGAAATTGTGTAGAAATTCTTATAACTTTTGGTTTGTGTGTGTGTGTGTGTGTGTGTGTGTGTGTGTGTCAGTCTGGGTCATGACAGTATTTTGTTTCTAAACATTCAGTGTAAGTGAAGTGTAAGTGTAAGGTACACCTCAACTGCTCCAGCCTTCTTCCTCTTGGCTCTTACTTTGACACTTCAAACATTTAGTGACAGGTGCCTGACTCTTTTCTCTTTCAAATACACTTCACAAGTAGAGGGAATAGGAACATGTAACAGGATTTTACTTTGCTGTAAGAGCTGCTGTCACTGAATCTACCAATCGTATGGTGTAATAATGTCATTATTTTATTACTGAGTATACTGTAGGCTATTCCCAATTAGTAGCAGTGATACTTAATGACTTCGCTGACTGGGACTTAGTGTATTTTAACATACGCAGTAGCAAACAATGTAACAATACTACTAAAATTTCATTTAGTATTGTTAAGTTATGTAGGACAGTTATCAGACAAATCTTGTAACAGCAGTTCTGTTACAATCTGTCTGACTACGCGTTTTCAAAATAAGACGAGTCCATCGTGACTCAAAGGGATGATATAATCAAGGAGGTTTTGGGTTAGTTTAGTAAATCTTGTTTTAATGAACGGTGACAGACAAAGATCACGGTATCACATCAGTCTCTTGCGTCCAATACTTAAGATGGCTTAATCTGGACTCACTCTCCTCTCCTGTCCTTAATTTTAAGACGCTGCTATCCCCAGATTGGGAGAGATTTTATGTTTTAAAGTCTTCCAAATGAATCTCGTCAACAAATTAAGGCATGATTAACAAGAGCTATTAGACTGAGGGTCTCACTGAGCTAAGGAGACTCCAGTTAAAGAGGAGACACTTATCTATGGTATTAAGGAGAGTGGGGTTTTAAGGGTTTGATTACTTTCTGTTTTGTGTTTAAGTCTTGATTGCTCTATAGCTAATGATGCTTTCTAAACAGATCTTTTGCCGTTGCTTTAGATTGGACGCCAAGATTCTGAAGCTGATTCCTGGCTGTTGTATGTAAACACGAACGACGCAGGGCCTTTCCTTTCACTCTGGTTGCTATGAGATTGTACCATCATGGACAAAAATAATTGGCTCCATCTGCATATCATATGTATGAATAGACTTAATTTTAAACTGTGTACAAAAAAAAAAATTAATGAAAAAAAATCTACATTAATTTTACACATGACTCAATGACTCAGGGCATGTATTAATACAGCAGTGTTGTTGTTTTTTTTTAGATGTCTGCATCTGCACCAAGCATTTAGTTGTAGTAAAACCCTACTGGTAGAAAGTCACATGGTATGGCAATGAAATGAAAAAAAAATATCAGTATCGGTATTGGTATCGGTATCGGTATGACGTGACCATGTTAATCACCGGTTATCATATACAGTATCGGCCAAAATTTCAATATCGCGCATCCCTACTTAGAACGCATGTATAATTTATGAAATATTAATTTGCTTTCATATTGATCATTTTATTTGTTTATTTTACTGATTCAGATGCCTTGTCAGTCAATGAGTCATCCTGGGGTTTTCATAGACATTACATGGAAAGTGTCATTGTGTTACAAAATTTAAGAGCGTGTCAATAGGAAAAGAACGAAAGCACCATATATAATGACTATATAATAATATATAAAGAAACTATGAATTCCTGAATGAAGAAAAGGAGTAAATATGGTTTAAGGGGAAAAAAAAACTGCTTCTGAAAAGGCACAAGCTGCTACCTGCCACTGTATGTCACCTGCAGCCTTTGATTTTGTAACAGACTCTTCTGATTCTTTTTGAAGAATGTTTTGGGTTTTTGGAAGGTTTTTCCACATTTTATAGCTGTTGAGTTTATTGAGTCACTGAATGAACCTTTTGGAAAATCACCATCTTGTTAATACTTTTTATTATCTCGCCTTTGAACAAGTAAGAAGTCTTAAGGATTGACTAACTTGTGAAATGGAAATATTTGTTGTAGGCCTTGAAGGAAGCATCTTATAGCTTGTATTACCACTGAGGTACTCTGCTGGTACTCTGCTGGTACTCTCCTAGTACTCTGCTGGTGCTTGTAGTATATAGAGTATACAGTTCAGTGGTACTTTTTTGTACCACTGAACATCATTCAATTGATACATTATGATAATAATAGCAATTCCAGACACTGGAGTGATTATGTGTCAGAAGTGACATTTACTGTGACTGCCCTATCATTAGGGATCAGGGGTCACTAACTAATTAATCCCAGATTATGCAGAAGCTTGAGGCTAGTGGGACACTACGAAATGTGACTGGCACACATGCCTTGCATACAATGACAGATGCCAGTCTCTAAAGCCTGTTAATGTAGAGAAGCATGTTGTTGGCAAAACAGAGAGCCGTTATTGACGTGCCAAATCATATCCATTGCAAAGCACACACAAGTCAGAAGGATCAGAATGAAATACACCTCTGCTTTGCCGGTTCATTTCATTAGACAGCACGTCTCGCAAGTTGATCACACCGAGTCGCGTCTCACAGTGTGATTAACTCAGTGTGACCAACTTGCAAGGCGTGCTGGCTTGCGATGCCAGGGTCGTTACATGTAAGGAAGAAAATGGTCCTCATAATGACTACAGTTTACAATGGAAGAGAAATGACTGATGTTGCGTGTCACCTAATGTGAATTGGCACAGGACAAGGACACATGACAATTAATCTGGATTATTAAAACAACCTTTTTTTCTGTTATGCATGTAAACATCTTAATTGAATAATTGTCATCATCAAAATAAGGGCAGTAATTGTTTCTTGCGTGCGCAGGTAGAGCTTCAGTAGTGAGTGTTGTGATTTAGAAAAACAAATGGATAACTTCTAGATACTTGGTTTTATAGTTAATATCTCAAAGGTTACTGCAGATATAACATTCACTGAATTTTGATAACTGGGCCTTAAATTGAGTTCAAAGAACCTTTTTTGTTTTTCTTTTAATATTTCAAGAGATTTAAAAAGCTTCTGAAAGTCGCAGTTTATGAATTGATTTTAAAGCCTCTTATAAGTGCACAGGAAGTGTTCATATTACCAAGTACAATAGAGGGTAAAGTGGGATAGCAAATTACTATTGAGAACTATAATGGGATATTAAATATACCCATGTTGTTGTGGGTTCAAAGGAAAATGTAAATGACCTTTTATGGCTGGTGTTACTTGCCTTGTGGTGTAATTCTGCAGCCATTGTGAGTTTGCCTTTTTTTTTTACATAAATCATCAGGCACGTATGTAACTTGTAGTCTTTACATTATATAGCCACTCATCTTCCTTCAGATTTACATTTTTTTTTTTTTTTTTAACATACAGAATATTCCAAGACATCAACATAAAACACTTACACTAATACATAAAAGACAATACACATATTAAACACAATCACATTAACACACTACAGGTGAGTTTGCCTTTTAACATGGTGGGGTTGCTCTTGAACTTATTTATAAGAAAAAAAATTACTCTTACTTAACATTAGTACCTTATTTAGTGCTGGATATCAGGGTCTTATACTGTAGGTTAAAAGTATCTGACAAAGGATATCCATTTTTGAAAAACATTATAATCTAATGTCATTGGTTTGTCGAGGTCAAAATCTAAATCTATCATTTTATCGACTGCAGCTGAATTAAGTTTAGAGTTCAGAGTGTGAGCAGTGGATGTAAACTTTGCCATCTCACTCTTGACAGAGTTGTGTTGACAGAATTACATTTTTTTTCTCCTATTGGCACACTGAACGTGTGCACATCTCACGTGGCTCACTGGCAGGATTAATTGCCAACAAGTCTCTTGTGGTCCAGGAATGCAATTACCTACTGACCCGAATCATTCTCTTGGCTGGAAGTCGCTATCCCTGTTCTGGCATAGTTACACCTGGGACTCTGTTTTCACATAACCTCACAGTAGCCCTCTCTCGGAGTATCCATTCATCAGGGCTACCCATAAAAGTCTGTTTCTTGCCTGATTCTCAGGCGGGTTCTTGCTGTATTTACACAAACTAAGGGACCGATGAGATAATATTCGTGTAGTGTACACAAGTCAGACCATGTTATGGCAGCTGTACTGCATGAAATTTTGAGAAATGTCTTACTCATTGTAAGTAAGTCCCTCATATGTACTGTACATGTGCATCTAAGTAATTAGAAACATCCATCACATATTTCAAAGAGATATATTAAAATATACACTTTAAAACTAAGACTGAAGACAGAAAGGTCTGAACCTTCTCATATTTTCACGTTACTATAGCTAATAGTGAATCTCATATAGCATATAGTGATGCCTTGTAATGTAGACAGTCCTCAGACGGAGTGTTTTTTAAGGTCACATGCTGTGTCTACCAGCACATACATTATATTTAGCTGGCTAAAAATTGCTGACACATTCAGTAATTTCTCCCTTGAGCCTCTGATTAAGCCTGAAGACGATCAACAAACGTACCGAGTTTCTGATTATTCCTTGCTTTTTGGATAGTTGTACAATAAAGCTTCGTAGTTCAATTTTTCTGTGCATGTTGGGTTTCAACTTAACAGAAATTTAAATCTTTGATCATGTGCTTTGCAGTACATAACATCATACACCTGCAATTTAAACTTAGAAAGTGCAAATACTTTATCATGCAGTAGCATTATTGATTTTGCAGAGATGAACGTCATTGCCTTGTTGTCCGCGGTTGATATGCAATAAATAGTAGGTTTCCATCTTAGTCAACAGTGTGAGATGCTGCATTGGGATGCTTTTGAGGAAACTAGCTGAGAAGTTTATAAATGACAAGTCATAAGTTTTGTCTTTTGATCATAGCGCTGGCGTAGATATTTCTCCTTTTCAATTTATTTTTTCTAACTAGTATGCTTGTGAATCTGATGACCATTTGGCATTTCGTGAACAGGTCTAGGAAAAAAATGACTTTGCTTGAAATGCTTGAAATGTTGTTACTTTGCCAGTGTGAAGACAATGAGATGAAATTAGCAGGGGTGCAATTTCTGTCAGGGAAATACATAGACCTAAATTGTACAGAGTTTTATTTACCTCTTTAAAGATTTAACTAATGTCGGCCTTAGACCTTAAACAACTTTTCAAGCGACTTCACTGTCGCAGACGAATTTCAAATGACGGAATAAAATCATGAGAGTTTTGCGTCAGGGTTGTGCGTAAGGTGGTCATATAACTCAGTCTGAGCTGTCTTAAGTCAGTCTTTTTCTCATCTTGACAAGAGTTTTTTTGTTTGTAGTTCAATGATGTGAACGTTGTCAACAACCAATAGCTGCGCTCTCTCAAGATCCCCAGCTTTTGCAAAATCTTATAGTCTGTGACTAAAAACTCGTCTTTAGATGTGAGAGGGTGTCAGACTTCAGTCTTTTAAAAGTCTTTTCAAGGTGTTCTAGTGTATGGTAGGGATACGGTGATAGATAAAATGTGTTTTCTAAGATATTTAAATTGTGGCTATAGACATATTATGGATGCTGAAGAGGCATATTTACATTCAACGAAACTGCATACTGTCAATCGTCAGTCGCTCATACTGATTAACCTATATTGGATTCTGAGGTAGCAATGAAAACAAACAAACAAACAAAAATAAAAAGCCAATCCTTAACGGGAGCCAAAGATTTATAGAGCCGTTATGGCCGCTAATGCGGTAAGATTTAGACTTTAAACCATTGCCAATGCTATTAAAAGGGAATGGGA
>OMKK01014112.1:2819-44811 GCA_900302305.1 Polymixia japonica | reverse complement strand
GGGTGAAGGGAACTGTTCAGATTGACAGTTTGTCAAAAGCATAAGAAGAGAAAAGCTTGTTCATCACTCCGCCGTGTACGTTTACTTGCCCTGTTCTGGTGTCAGAGGTAAGTAGGAGGTTACAGGTTACGGCCTGGGTCATAACAGGTCGCCCCAGAATCAGTTTCATTAGCGGATTATCTAATAGTATGACGTAGCGTACGTTGTGGATCAAGTATCACTGGTGCAAGCGCCCTCAACATTACTCTAGCCTCTATAGATGGATACGTCTCATCATTCGAGCCTCTCACTTACAGCGAGGTAGGTTTAAGCTCGAAGCTGAGAGTGGCCTCGCACGTCTGGTTTTAGATCACTCGTGTTGACGTTAGAGAGATCTGGCATGTAAGACGCTCAAACCCGAGCTAGACATCTGTCTCACGGCCTCCCAGCGATCGCTCTCGTCGGGCCGGAGAAAGAATTCTAGACATTGCAGATTTTACCCCAGGTGATTAGAACATTGATACATTTCACATTCACTCGGTATAAATCAATGGTGTTCGAAGACATTTTTCTACAGTTATGTAGGACGTGCTCACGAGTGTCTTACTTAATGAGCAAAATCATTTGTTGGTGGCCTTAGTATTGAGACGTTATTGATTTATTTTGACACGGCCCCATCCTTGATAGACTAAATACTGCCCTTCATCCAGAGAATAGTCATACCCACTGAAGTATCCTCGAGCAAGATACTTAAAGCCCATCTCCACTCATTTTTGCATTTTTCAGCTGTTTATTATTGTCCAACCCATTTTTTGACAAATATGTGATTTTTGCACCAAATGTTTAAAATTTCAAGCTCCTCTGAACAGCACTTGGCAAAACGTGACATATCACTATCCAACAGTGTCAGTGAAAATCAATTTTGTTTATCACTGGTTGCCATGATGTTGGTGCTGTGTGACATTCGATTGGTAACCACGCCACAATTTTCCTTTTGGAGAAACATTGACGGGGGATAGGAGGAAGTAACATTGGCTGCAGGGCATCTTTAAGACCTACCTACTCCAGGGGCTTGACCCTGCAGCCCAACAGGAGGGCAAAAATAATTTCCCCAAGCAGGTTCAATATGGTCATGAAAATAGTGATTTTCTGCCAATTATATTGTATGTTTGTCCTATGGAAATTAATACTGTCACAGAATCAGTGTCAACTGACATTTATTCAAAACTGTACAATGTACAATGATCAGCTGTTCTCCAGTCCAGACCTTGATACTATAATCAGGGATGAGCCAAACATTTTTTTTTTTTTTTTTTTTTAAATTTCATCAGCAGTTAAAGGCACAATCTGCGATTGGTTTGAAACTGTGATGAGGCTGTTTGGAAGAATTTCAGAAACAGAAAACTTTTAAAAAGTTTTAAACACTAGAAACTTCTCTGTATATACTGCCGAAACCCACTAAGTGAAAGATGGCTGATGCTGACCGAGGCAACGTCTAAACCAAAACAACAATGTTGTTATAATTCCTTGCATGGCTGCAACAGGGCAGCACTTAAAAAGCAATCACAGATTATGTCTGTAAATGGAAGGCACAGTGCAAAAAGCATTTTCAATTAGCCAGAAAAAACGAAAGAAAGAAGAAAGGTCCTTCGTAGGCTGCATTTCAAGACCGAACACGTCATAGTGGGCCTTGAAGGCCGTCCCGTTTCAGAGGCTCCTCTAAATAAGACATAAAAATGCGGCCCTTCTTTTGCCAGAATGTTATGGATACAGGAACTGGTGTATCCTTCATGATCTTCAGTATCCCAAAATGCATTGGACGCTGTTCAGTAAACTGAGCTAGAGGGCGGAGTGATTTGTTTAATGGCCTCCAGTGCGTCAATGTCCTGCCATGTGGGGATGAGACGTCCGGTTGTCCTGTCATCCGACCCACCCTCTTCTATTGAGACCCTGCCGTGATCCCCACCTGGTGGAACGGTCTGTCTTGGGTGAGTGCTCTGGAAACTTCAGTTCCCTTTGGTTCTGCCTTTAGCACCCTCTTAGACCTGTAGCTGAAGGAGAAGCAGCAGCAGCTCACCGGACTTTTACGGATGTGGCCAGTGCGGTCAATCCTTGCATCGCATTCTCTAAAGAAGAACATCGAGTTTCATGTAAAAATCCCAGAAGCCTGACTGCATGTTGACCAAGTTTACAGCAAGAGGGATAACTGCAGCTATCAATCTTTGGTATTTCGTGAATGGTCATTGTTTTTTCCAGGATTGCTCAACATCCAAGCAGATGAGGCAGTGTTGACATGCCTCTTCAATGGGCCATAGACAGATCCAGGGGCTGCAGGCGGTGGCAGCAATGGGGGAAAATGATAGCGTCACAACCCCATTCTCTTTGGCATACTTCAGGTGGGAGTTGTGGTTGTCAAGGTGCAGGAGGCATGGTCCAAAAAAATGCTCCTCCTTTGCACCTCCTGCATTTCCTGTGGGGGCGGAAATTAGAAAATGGTCATGAAAGTTGACCCGGGGGAAAATAAAGAAGGAAGGAATACTGTTTCCGGTGGCAGAGACAACACAGGAGAGGGTGATGATCATCTTGGCAGATGTCAAAGACCCCACCTGCTTGTAGCCTCTCCTGGCTACCACCTTGTTTGGTTTGTGGACAGTTTCATCCATATTCCAAATGGACTGGGGCTCAAACTGGTGTCTTGCCATCACGTCCTCCCAAGTTCCTGAAGAACTGGTCCACTTAAAGGTTCCATTGATCATTGAGAGTGATGGGTGTCTCTTCAGAAAGCCAGAGAGCCAGTCTGCCTCCGCTATCTCCTTCTCTGCCCAGTTTGTGCGGACAGGGATGTTATTGCGGACTGCATACGTGTACGCAAGTTGCGGACTTCAACAGGAGAGAGGCCAAAATAAATATCTGAGGCAGTGAGGATGTATTCTGCCAGCCGACTTTCCTGCTCCTCACTGAAAAGTAAAAACTGAAAGCAATTTTTAATATACTCTACTGGCAGGGATGGGCAAATTCCATCTCCAGCAACCTCTGATGGACTTATTTTACTGCAATATCTTGCCAGTGCTCAATAGTTAATCTGAAAGTCCTTGGCAATGCTTCTGAATGTTTTGTTGTGTAGCTTCACCTCTCTTGACTGCCCTGAGCATTACATCTGGCAGAGTCTGGCCCTTGTTTGTCTTCCTGACAAAATTCCTGCCCATTTTTCTATCTAAAAAGAAATAAAGGAGTATATCACACCATGCATGTATATGCCAACAAAGGGGTTGGTTGTCACATGTGATTTTTTTTGCTACTGGCAAAGCTAACTTAGAAAATCTAAACTATAGCTCTCCCTTCATACTTTTTAATGGTAATTGATGGTATTATTTATTGGTAATTGTTTTATTATAAACCCATTGTATAAAAGCATAGAGGAGAAACACCAAAGAGCTGGATATTTACATTTTGACATGAAAAAACACTAAAAGTCCTCTCACCTCAATGTCAAGTGTCTTACTCCTGAAATGACATATAGGTGACCTCTGACCCCAATTCTGAATATGTCAGTACCAACATTTTTTAACAGAGCCTTCTAGGGAGCGACATCTAATGAACGTGACAACCAACCCCATTCTCCCCTACTTTGTCTATCGTACATCTATACCTACCTTGTCTTTGCTGGTGTGTTTGAATTTCGCCTTCTGTTGTTTGTTATATATACATATACACGTTGTCTTTGTTCTGGAGTGGCGACACCTTGTCTTTAAATGCACAAATTGAATAAATAAATAAATAAATAAATAAAATAATCACCCCCGGCCATGATCAATTAATTGTGGAGGCCAATATCGACATCACGATTAATATACGATTAATTGTGCAGCCCTATGAGCAGCTCACCTGATTAAATCATGTGAATGCAAATGCACTGAACGCATTGCAGAAAACACTCGTTTCAGTCAAGCCCGCGCTCTCAAAAACCTATCCGTTTGCGATGTGCACATCCTATGAAGGTGCTGCAGCACGGCTGCATGTGATGCACCAAGTGGGACTGATGTTCAGCGCGTACCTCATTTTAGCAGAGGCACCACACGCTGTAAACATCAGCAAAACCAAGAATGCAAAGCACACTTTTCCTTGTTTGTGGTGCAGAAAAGTCTGGCTGACAGTAGAAAGTCATTGAGAGGACACGAGGGGACGTGATGATGTTGACGTTCTTGAGGGGAAGTATTGCGCAATTGCAAGATGGTTTGGAATTTCACATGTTGAAACCAAAACTGCTGTGGTTGGAAAAAAAAAGAAGTAATCTAACAAACAATTTCAACCATTAAATTTTGACATAAATACTTTGTCATTTCTTTCATGATGGTATTCCCTAAATATTTTCTCCTATTGCAGCTCTTGTCCTACAAAGTCAAAATGTACATATTCATTATTTAAAATAAAATTTAAAAAAAAACAACCAAACCAGCTCTGCAAGTCACAGAGATAAAATATTTAGTTTAGTTTAGTATTTAGTTATTTCCTGCATAATGCTTTTATTGGATAACTTTAAAATGACTTAATAGAATTTCTTGATGGGATGGGAGCATCCTTTACCCTAATTCTTTCTAGTAATGACTATCATGCTGTCTTTATTTATGGGAGAGTTAGCGAGCAGAATAAGGGGTATGAAGACAAGACCTGAGGTACTGATTGTCTGTAGATACAGGAGAGGAGGGCCAGAACATCCTCCGGCCACATTTCAGACATAGTAGTCATTCATTAAAGCAGAGTGGAGGAAATTGGAGCTTTGCTTCTGAGTAATTATCTGGCAGAATAATTAGCCACAATTGTGAGAAAATTAAACTGCATATTCTTTGTTAACATATCATAGTAAAAAACAACAACAAATCATTGTTAATCTTATTTACTTGGAGCTATTCTGTCTTGCTGAAGGCAGGAAGTGACTGCAACACGTTGCCATCAAGGGCTGTTGATAGTCTATAATGCAAAGCTTTTACTGTCAGACTTTCACAACAACTTTGACCCTTGTCTATTCAGTGTATCAATTATCAAGCAACCACTTTGTCTTAGCCTTAAATTAAGTTTTAGCTTATTTGGCTCAGTCTGAATTAAACAATGGCTTATTTGAGTAGAACAGCTTTTATTAAACAAAACAATCAGACAGCCTTAGCTACGCTACTTTGTTTGTCCAGATATATCTTTATGTTCTGTAATGGCCTGTAGAGCTGAGATGTAATTTCCCAGAGGTTTAGTTTGCCATGTTTTCCAAAGTTCTATATTTTACTTGTTTGCCATATTTTCTTTCCATACCTCATCATTTCAGAGATACAAGAGAGACAGAATATTACTGTGCATAACTATAATATGTAACTATACAAAATACATAATTGTATTTGTTTTGTTTTGCTGCTACCTAATGTGATATATAACAAATATATTGTTTGTTTTTGTTATGCTTTGGCCCATGTATTATTTCTATTGGTTATTGGTTACACAGGCAGTGCTGCAATTAAAGCGGCTACTGACAAAATATTTTCATTTTGGCGACCCCTTGAGTTTCCTAGTGGAATCATTTTTTCACATTGCTGTCGCAAAGACAACCAAGCCGCAGCCCGACAACTACACAACTTGCATTTGTTATAACAAAGCTCAGTGAAAAAAATAAAAGACTGTTGAAAGAAGAGGATTAAACATGTTCACAGAAGAGGCACTTCCTGTTTTTCTTGACGTACTTCCTTTGCGCCTACATCGGCCCTTCTGTTTTCACGGGAGTTCGTACCCGGTGGCACACAGTTGCAGAGTGAACACAAAGGTTCTAGGGAACCAGTGTTAACGGCAACGGTGTCCTTCTTACATAGCCATTACAATATGCAATGAAAATGTATTTTATAATGATATGTTAAAGCAAAACTCCTGTCTGTAGTGGCTTTAATGAATGAGTTAATTGTTTTTTATTTGTAAACTATGCTTGTTATGAATACAGCAATAATTACATGTTAGCGGCTAAAACTTGGCTGTATTGCTAAAAAGAGGGCATCAAAATCATCAGACGCTGATCACATTTCCAACTTTCACACATAAGGGTTCAGAGAGATTAGACCTGCCTTGTTCCAACTTCCCTGCTAATGATACAGCATTTTAGATTGAATTATGAATGTGCCTAACATTCTCTTGACTCCTCAACTGTCGGATTTAAAAAGGTCACTTAAAAAAAATTCTATGAATGATTTAAGCTTCCTCTGCAACCTCTAGTAGTCAACAGGACATCAATCTTTCAAAACTGGCAAACAAATGCCTGTCTAAGTTAACCCAGTTACATGCTTTGAAACATTCTAGGAAACAATGAAAAATTCCAGGAGAGAGTGTACAGCCCACATGGAACGACACTAGCCTATATACAACATCCCTCATGAGCTCAAATGTCATTTCTCTGCTGCCTTCAAGGACTCTCTGAAATCAAAATACATCACTAATTGTGGCACCAACTTTACCTCACCACTGGTTCTTTATGTTTATTTCATAAGACTGAAGAATGCTTTTTCACTCACTTATACTGTATGTATCAACTGAAATCTTAATAGAATGCCCCCAGGTAAAGCATATTATTTCTAACTAAACATTTCTGTTTTTAATTATGGTGGAAGGAAATGTAAAATGTAAAGAAATGTAAGTTTACTTTCTTTCATACATTCTGCTCTTGAAGGTACTTATAACTGATAGAATCCGGTTCGAAGGTCTCTACATTCTGCTGACCAGCCTACTCCAGGTAGTGCGGGCCAGCTAGTGTTCCTGGTCCAACGAAGCCTCTCTTAAATTGTAAGCCAGGTCAGGTTTACAGTATGCCGGATGAGTTTGTTGTTTCCTGAGGTATTCCCTGCACTTGAACCTGCCCTCAGGCAGATCCCTGTAAGACCATTAGTACAGTACCTAGTTTAAAAAAAGGTAGCATGTGCATTTATTTAATCTGAACATGCCTTTCACTTTGCTCTCATGCTGCAAAGAAGTGGTTATAAATACACAATAAAGCCCAGATAGAAGGCCAAGGTGTTTTCAGGGATATGTATTTTTCATTGGTTCGGTCTACCTTTTTTCGTGCCCGTAAACATAAGGACCCATCAACCTGTCCATTGAAGGAGCACTTAGGAAACTGTGTCCGCAGGGAAAATGGACCCACCATTCCTGAACTTTGGAGGGTCTGTGTTAGAAGAATGGTTGGTTCATCTTTCCCTAAGATGTAAAAAGGCAAAAATGATGAGTAGCCAAAAACATTCATAAAGTCTATAGAAATAACAAATTAAACGAATCCACAGTGCAGCTCACCATGGCCAGAAAAGGTGAAACGGAGGGCACAATATGTGTATTCTAGTTTTTTAGTGTAAACTGTTTGTCATTGTTGTCTTGCCCGGTTTGTGAATGTAAGTGTGACGTTATTGATCTTGATACCGATTTTCAGGATTTATTTTAATTGCATTAAAAACTAGTCTCTTAGAAACCCATCTATCACGCCCTATAACATGAAGACCTTTTCAGTGCTTAAATTACATTTCTTTGACAGAATTTGAGCCTTTAGAATTCTGTTAATGGTCTAATGTAGTTGGACGATCACTTTTATTTGATAGCAAATGGCCTTGTATCTGAATGTTTAATAGCTTAGATAATTTAAGTATTTATCTCTTTTTTTTCATTTTGCTAGTGAACTGAAAATGGTTCAACGTATCTTAATTGGTTTGGCGTTGAATGAAATTGCTTCATTGTATTTGAATATCAAAAATACATGCCTGAAAATGTATATAGGCCTATTGTGTGAAGGTGCAACTTTACGAAGAGTCTACTTGTCTTGATATAATCTAAATGTTGAGATTCTGGCAACAAATGGTTAATTAGATGCCGCTGTGATGAGGTCACAACCAAGAATAGTCAGAAATGTTGAGAGATTTGAATTTGGTATCCCAGTGATAGTGGTTTTCAGAATGTGTGTATACTGGAAGAAACTATGGTCTAGCTGAATCATTTTCAGCTATGGATTTTGGGTATGGCTTAAAGCTGTGAGTAATTTATCAGTCTTTTTAATTTATAAGGGCAGTCATATTACTGCTTTGCAAACTTGGCCAAGGTTTAGTCCTCCCAGGCTAGATTTGTTTAAGCTGTATTTCACCAGCAGGGTGTTTGCCATTTTAAGACCTGCTTACTTTCTTTGATACTTTACTAGGAAAATAATCATTTTGTGGAAAGGTGTCACGGATTAATTATATTTGCCTTGTGCAGATGGTCTGAAACTATGTGCAATAGGCTAGTATTTTAGTAGGAAAGTATGTAAAATAGATTGTCATGTGATTTCATAGATCTAAAGACAATTTTGATTAAAACAATGCTCACCTGATAAATGTTTCATGTTTCATCATTTATCATTTATCATTACTTTTTGTTATTAATCATTTAAAACATTCAAAAACATTCAAAATAGAAAATTGCCATTTATAGTCTCTAGCCCTACAAGAGTGCAACTAACAACTATTAAATTATACATTTAGAGGTGGAGAAAATGATGTAATCATTTGGCGAATCAGCCGGGGTGTTTTTTTTTATTGACATTTAGCTTTGGTTAAAGGTTTGGCTATAGTTAGCAGTCAGGTATAAAAATGTGTTTCAAATCTCTGCTTCAAAAGATTGGCTCTCATCTCCCCTCTTACATTTCTTGTTTCTAAACTTTAATGCAGCATGAAAAAAAACTGATGTGAAGTAAAGAAAATAGTAACCTGTTAGTTGCATGCTCTCAAAACATTGCGTCCGCGTGCAAAAAAAAAATAAAAAAAATATGAATAGCAATATGATATTGGCACCCACCAGTAATTATAATGGGAGTACAAAGAGATTTCTCCCATTCCAAGGGGAGTGTAGGTGTCTTAATTCCTATTCCCTCCTGCCATCCAGACTTGGAAGTTCAGATTTAGAAAAAAATAGCCCCTCCCCTCCAAAAAAAACAACAACAATAACAAAAAAACAGAAAACAGGAACTGTCACATTGACTGATGCCAATTGTATGTAACATTAATGTTCCCACTACTGTTCCCTATAGTATACGCCACATCGTAGCACTGTGGGAAACTGACAGTGTCAATTTATCAGAACAAAAGCATTCCTCAACACGAAGAGTACACATCTCTGGGCCCTGGAGACAAAAACCGGTCCACCCCCACCCTTACCTGTATCTAAACAGAATGTAGGACATACACAGCACCAGAAATAGACATTTCAGTCACAATTATGATTTTTCTGAGTTTATCCCCTGCAGTAAAAAGTTTTTTCCCTTTTCATTTGAACGGAAACTTTCTTTCTGTAAGCAAGTAAATCAGTAGCATTGTGATGAATTAAATACCACAATACCTGCGGAATTCCAAGCTAAGACAGTTGATTCAAATGAGTTCCATCTAAAATAATGTGATTATCTCTTCTTTTGACAGCTTTGTGTTCTCATAACTATATGCTCTCCATTATATTTTTGATCTTTGTGCTGATATTGTTTTTCTTTTTCTCTTTAGGTGTCTAATACCTACATTCCTGGCTTGTCTTAGACTTGAAAATTTGGGTAAGTCCTTCCTTCTCTGTCCTTTGTATACATTGTGTTCATGGGCCAGAACAGAACAGAAACCACAAAGACCAATTACCAGGTTGCTACTATTTTTACTATAACTATTTTGTTTTTATTTTTTAGACAAACTAGAATTTTCCAGGTTCTTCAACCGTCACCACACTGACATGCATTTTATACTAAAACAACGGTTGCATGGGGTCTGCTGGATCAAAAGTAGTAATGGTGGTGGAGGAGGGGGTGGGAGTGTAATATAAGCATATAATAAATGTATAGCATTTTACTTGTATGCATAGCCAGTTATATAGAGAATGAAAATACTAGTCAGTTAAACTTCATTTGTTAACCTGCCAGGTTTCTACATTTTGCAAGGTTACACGGCCTTCCCCCTGACTTGGTACAAACTTACTTAACTGTCGCATATATCAGTACCATTTTGATATATTTGTCATGTTGTTATATTGCGAGTACAGCATGATCACTTGAATGCTTTAGAGGTGAATAGCAAATGCTCATGTCAGTGAAAATCTGCGATTCTGAGCCACTTTTTGTAATCCAGACATGAAAGCAAATCAGTCAGACGACAAGTGGATCAGTAAATAATAATGCTATAACACTTAAAAATAGATTTCTAGGAATCTCGCCTTGTGCCCCAAGCCAGAACTTGGTGGGAATATTTTGGCATGATTAACTTATAAATTAAACAAATTCATATATTTTTTTGTAAACACACGATTAACCGTAGTTGATTCCTGTACCTCCTCAAAGCTTCTGGGTTGTGCTGTAGAGGCAAGTCACAGGGCAGGAGGTTGCGTTCATGATTTAAGTGCTCACATGATACATTCTCAATTTGCTCAGTTAGCTGTGGTTGTCAAGAAAGCAAGTCACATTGTGTTTAGTTATATAGTGCTGGAAAACTCATGTTCACTGTTATCAAATCAAGCTTTGTCTGCAGATAGTCATAATGTGTAAAACATGACCTTGCACTGAACATGGGGGGTTTACATCTTTAAAGTTTGAGCGAAATAGATTCACAACAATGAAAGGAGAGTGGATCAAATGTGTGAACTCTTGAACATGCCGTAGATAATCAAATAAATTTATTCAAGTCATACTGTAGGCAGTTAGCACCGTGATCTTTGTTCAGCGTCAGAGTGGCATGACTTGCGTCTGTAATAAACAAATCTTGAATAAATTAATCTTAAATTATTAATTTGAGGTTGTCAAAAATAAAGAATCGATGAAAGAAAAGTATGTTTGTTGGAGGAAGCATTATTCCCACATGTTTAATATAAAATGTATATTTGTATATTTAGTGCAGTAATTAAGTCTCTTCTTATTCATTATCTTCATCAACTCATTAGCTCGCTCTTTGTTGGTGTAATTTCTGATAAGATACAGAGAGAACTCTCTTAACATCCACATCAAGATTCTGTTTGCATGTTCTGATAACAGTAAAAGCTCCTCGGTCTAATTGATTGAAGATATTCTTTCAGGGCTGTTTTAGTCATGCTTACTTTTCTGGGCCAACATGATATTAATGATTAGGGAACAACTTAAACTCTGTTTCTGTTCGTTAGCCCTTGAACACAAAACGAACGGCAGTAGATTAACCACACCTGTCATTTACCTGTCATCATTATGATGTCTCTCTTGGAACTTTTTTGTTTTAAACATTCCTGTTTTTTCAAACTAAAGTTTGAATCCTCTTTGGATTGTTTTGGGAGATGTGCCCTGAAACAGCGTTTGTTTGTTTTTTGGTAATGCACACAAGTAGCAGTATATTCATAAGATGCAAACACTGAAATAAAGCAAACTCTAAGGTGCATGTTAGTGTTTACCAAAGCATGCACTGTTGTTGAATAGAGAAATGTCTTCTTTTTTTTTTCCAGAAACAGATGGTGAGGTACTCATATGGGAGCCTGAGCTCTTATTTGTTGAATATGAAACGTTAAACAGGTGGTCCGAGAAGCTTCATTCCCTGACATGGCATTCATCAACACACTGTTAGTCCTCCAGTAACAATACACTCACTTCTGCTCTCTGATACAGAATAGAAACACACCTCTAATGCTTCTTCTTTTATACGCTAAAATCTGACACGGCGTGGCCTTATTATGTATTATTACACACACACCCACACACGCGTGCACACACACGCAATCTGAGCATGTTTTATGATCTGACGGATGGCCAAAAGTATTTGTTTTGTAGCGCACAGGCCTGGCTCTCTGTTCAGGGTCAAGTCGGTTTCACTGGTAATCTGAGGCGGCCTTTCAGGACCCTGCAGTCACATGCGGATGTGCGCAGACACTTCTGTGTTTGCACTTCTCATCAACCATGAATGCCACTAATGCAACCCTCTTACACTGACCGTAACAGCATTACCTATATGCATTGTAATTAATAGCTTTATTGCAGCTGGCGTTTTTCTTTTTTTTTTAGTTGTTGGTCCCTTTGAAAAAATATGAACAAAAATTACCCTCATTTTGTAAGGTAATTTAGTAATAGTGTACATATGAATTTCAACTTTTCATATACACTAATACTCAACAACATGTAATGTTAGCTATATTTTTTTCACAGTTATGTGGACTTTTTGTTGACAAGAGCCAGACCAAGGAGCAGTTCCTTCTTTTATTTTTGCCAGCCATTTTGTTGAATAACATATTGCCATGGAAACTATGGGCTTCCATTTTCAGCAGGAGTCAGAGTCATGAATGATGCCAAAATTACTATATTTTTTAGATACTAGAGAGACAACATGACTGTTTTTACATTTGTGTAATTGCAATACGTAACTAAGTCAGTTATTGGCCTTTTTGACGAAAACAGTTAGGTAAATCATAAGAAGATGAACAATATGTGTACTTACTCAATTTGACCTTTGTCTCTTCTTGCCTCCTTTTAAAAAGAAATCATCCACCACCAAGTGCTGGATATTTCAGTGTTTTTTCAAGATAATTCACATGAGTGCTTCCTTTAAGTGGATATAGAGAAAGAAAACTGTTATAAATTCAGCCAGGTTCATTCATTCATTGCTTCATTCAGTAACACCGGGGCTTTTAAGACACATCTCGGGCTTTTGAGCACCACGCTAGATTAGGTACGCATAGAGAAATTCCACTACCTGTTAGGTGAGAGAGGAGATATACCAACACCCATTCACTGGTAAAATCTCGAAGTAGCATAGCTTTTGTGCTCACAGCCACAGAGATATACATGTACACGTTGTCGTACATGCTCAAGCACGTATGAAACAAAAAAAAAACCAAAAGTAAAACACATGCTCTCGCACGCACATTCCTTATTAGGGCACTCGTAAAAAAACCTAGTATTGTTTTATGCTTGGAAGACGTGATTCAAACGCCACATGTCGCACACGGAACTGACGCCACCGCTTGTGAGAAACTGCGTAACCGTACGCAACCAACTTGAAGTTGATGTCGAGTTCTCGAAGTTCTGAAAAACGTCTGAAGTTTTGAAATGTTTTAAAAACGCTTAAAACTATCTGAAAATGTGTGCCCTTTGCCATACAGTCGGGCTTGTCTGATCTCCACCTTAAAAGTTTAATGATCACTTTGAAACCTCTCACACCAGTATCGAACCTCATGATTCATACAGTGATAACTCACAGAACCTTCTTAACATAGAAGCTTAAGTGAACCTTTATAAAATCTGCAGCAAACATAATCAATGTTTTGCAATAAAATTGGCATCAGAATAATAGTAGCATAGTTGCGCAGACCTCCAGCTGCCAATTATTTAATTAAGAAGGCGTGGAAGCGGGATATAATCGTTGAAAAGAGCTGTGCAAGCGGTCACTCGACGGTTTGCATTCAAAAAACGTGCGCAGAGACACAACAGAAGTGGCCGTACAGTAGCTTGTCCTGCAAGCCCGGGCCACAGTGGCACTGTAAACACTGCTTGCCAAGCAGGGCTCTTGTTTTTCCTCAGTTTGTTTGGAATCCTGGCTCACGGTTAGTCTGTTTGGGCCAGATTCTTGAAGCACACATCAAGTCGAAGAATGACTAGCGGGGCCGGCTGCCAGCTGAATTTGAAGAACAGTTTTGCCTCACTGTGGAATTCAGAAATACTTAACTCTTTCTTGGTCTTGACTAGAGCTGTTGCCAAGGGGGTTTTCTTGACTCAGTTTTGAATATAGGTGCATCATGTGAATGGACACATGCTCTAGTTTTGCAGGACTCTCGGGGGAATGCATTAGGGGAATTACGCCATGGCCTCCTTTTTAGGAAATTTCATAATCTCTCACTGTCCCCTCTCATTCATCAATCGTTCATTTAAATCCAACTTAATACCTGCATATGTAATGTTGATACGGTACCTGGAAAATATGAGTGTTTACTCTGATGTATATGTTCCTTGATTGATGCTTTCCAACTTAATAGTCTTAACAACATGCAAGCATTTGGTATTATAAAGGCTTTCAGGACTAACAGAAAAGGCACGATATAATCAAATTGATGGATATTTTTGTTAGTGATTGGTTGATGGTGGTTTTTGCTTACTTCATGCAGTGCTGTTCCTATGTTCCCTTTTTGCATTTGGTAATAAAATGTATTGTTGACAGATAAGCTATGACATCTCAGCGCATCTTGTAGTTTTAGAGGGTCAATTTTGATGGAGCTGTGTAAGAAGGTCCAAGAAAATGTCCACATTATCAGGCAATTTGTATTTATTCTACTTCCAAATAATCAATACTGAACCAACATTTATTGGCAAGGCTTTGCGGTGGAAGCCAATTAGCGATGCACAATATCCATAATGATTTCAAGGATAACATTGAATGCCACAATCTGTATTCCCTGTGTCAAAATGTCATCAAGAAAAGACAGAAAGGAAAAAAAGCCCAAACAAAACAACCGAAATTATACACATACAGTGATGCTGTCATATAGACCTCTGACATGCTAACTGACATGATATCACATGACATCAGTTTTTAAACCTTTGGATGAATTAGGCTGGCGATGCATGCACCTGGGTAAATTAATTTGCTTTCTTGTTTATTGCGTTCTTGCTCTTTTCATTCTTTCCAACGATAGACTTGGAGTCGGAACGTGAAACATAATATAGTATTAAAAATGAGTTAAAGCTGCATTGTGCGATATTCTGCCTCCACCGACAACGAAGGGGACTGCATATGGTGAGCTTCCATATGTTTCTGAAACTACGCAGACAATGATAACTATCAGCATTCTTGAAAGAAGATACAAGTTGATATAAAATAAATAACACCGCTAATTAATAAATCTTAAAAGTTGTTTAACCTATCTATCCTTAAATAAGCGTCACACTACCATGTGCACATAAGGCCACGAATGCCATCTCCGTTGTTAGAACCTCAGTCCATTTGCAACTGTAGGTATTTATTTACATTTCTTAAAATTTTGGTAGTGTAGTCAATTTGGCCAACTTTATTTTGGGTACATGGAAAGCCTAACTACTGGTGCACATTTGGAATGCGGACATGGTGAACATTAATCCGTAATTTGATTGGCTCGAACGCAGCTCTGTTGAGGTCACCCGTCTGAACGACGCAAGGGAAAATAACATTGACTTGGCATATGATGGAGCCATTGTAGGTTTTGTAAACAGGGTTATTTCTACAGATACGTTTGATGGTTACTACCAAATACTATGTGTTTGCCCATTTAGGTTTACGGGCTTTTGTCGAGCAATTAAGAAGTCCGTGCATCTAAAAGTCAAGCCAAAGGACCACATATAGTTGAGCAGTAATCAACCTCAACACAGGAAGTTAAATGCAAAAAAACAACAAATAAGTAAGACATGCTCAAGATGTGGAGATTAGATTAAGAAACCCCCGGAATGATTAGGAGACTCGCATAGACGAGTGGGTATGGCTATGCTTTAAACAGATAAACAGGAACAGATAAACATCTATAGCCATCAGTCAAGAATTGCAAAAACAACCAAGGGTTGAACTTTGCTTTTCAATTAATCCTCTTTTAGTGTCATCAAGGCTCAGAATGCTGCAGAGTGAGCAGTAGAGGAGTGAAAGATTAAAGAGAGTCCCAGCAATAGGCCCAGCAGTTAACCCTAACCCATCTGATGTTTGCACCAAGCAGGATTTGACCACTTTGTTTTCTTCACAAGTCAGGCAGAGGTTTGTTATATTGTAAATAAGTGATCCATGGGTGAATCATTGATGTCCAAAGGTGTACAATTTTTGGATTTACACAATCACCTACATTTATCCCTGCTAAATAGGCCTTTCAAGAGCTTTTAAATATAAAAACCCCCCCCCACATCTATCCACATCTATGCAGCAATACATTTTTCAAAGCAATCTGTAAGAAATCCCCACACTAAAGTACTCATGTTGTGGGGGAGAATCTCCCTCAGAGATTTACTCTCAGCTGAAGCTAAATCATTCCGGTATTTACTATACAGAGGGAAAAAAAAAAAGTGCTGCAATTCTTATAGTGACATATTTGTGAAAATGCCACTGTTTCATATGTCACGGGAATCTATAGTATCAAGCTGTGATCAATCTCGCGCTACTCCGTGTTGCTTGGAATGTTTGAAGTAAGCAAACGTCTGCCGCGAGAGGCCGAGGGCCTTACTGTGAGCTCCGAGTCTGGCGTTGCGTCTTAAGGAGAGCGTGAGGAAAGCCCCCTCGCTCCGTGTGACACGATGGAAGTTACGGGCCTAAAGCTCCTCATTGTTATGTATCTGTGATCCCGCGGTCCAGCGCCGAGGAACGCGGGTAGAGAGGGTGAGGTAAACGCCGCCGCCGTTTGCCAACCCGTAGGGGCCCCCGCGGTTTCCCCCCCCGAGAAAGACAGAGGAGCGCGGGGACGAAGCTACGCTTGCGAAGCTAAGACAAAGGGATAATGCAACCTGGCTTTTTGTCAGCTTTTCTCACAGGGGCCGGCCCCCGAAATCGAGACGATTTAGATACGGCCGCGACGCGGAAAGCTCGGGTCTACCGTAATTCCTATAAATTGCAAGTGCAAGTATTTAAAAAGCTCAGTTTAAATTGTCTCGAGCTTAGTTTTACATTCATTCATGTGGTTTTTATCCTACGCTGTACTAAGGGGATTCTTGAGCAAAGTCATCTGTATTCTGTAAACAAAGTGTTATTGATGAGTTGATTCTATCTGGCTCTGCCAGTGAGCGAGCTAGGGGAAGGGATTATGTACCCAAACCAAAGCCCAATACAAGTTTGGAAAAAAGAGGATAGATGTATGGTGCTCATTGCTCAATAGAGGATAAGCTGTGTTGAACAGTAAAATAGCAGCTCAATAACTGCGATATGAAACGGTTTGGGAATCTCAGACTCACTTACTGTAAGTGAAAAAATGTCTCAATTTGCCATTAAAGAATCCCCCACTTTTATGACAAAGTCTTTTGAGAGAGAAAATTAAACACACCAGACATGCGCTAATCCGGCATGTTGTCGAGCAAGTTTCACTTGATATTTGTGTTTGATAACAGCTTACCAAGGGCCCCCTAATTGAAGGAGCTTTTCTGGAGATTTTCAATGTGGTTTCATTTACTTATGGACTTATGGGCTTTTCTGGCCAGTGAGACTGGAAAGGTGTAGCTACAGGATAGCATATGGCACAGACGGTGATAAATCCAGAAATCCTCTTACCCCATCCTTACAGTAGGGATAATGCTTTGCTTCCTCTACCCTTGTCTACAGCTGGGTTTCAATTACTGTTGCCAGTCAGTTGCCACTGATGTTATTTTGTGCTTCACGTTGCCTCTGGTCAGCTGGACTACTGGGAATCAACACCTTTTACATTACATTTGTTTTTTGTTTGTTTTAGCTCTTCTCCTTCATCTTACTTCTTGATCAATGTTGTTCCACCACGTGACGGTGTCTCCTTAGCTGGGATCTACAGACGGTGCGCAGTCTTAACCTTGTTTTTTTTTTTTCTTTTTGTCTGCGTCAGTTAGGATACAATTTATTGTCCTGACGGAACTTGAGTCTGCGAGGCGCAGCACAGGAAACGTTCCGCGTAGTGGCGCGACCACGCGCACCACACGTCATAACTTCATAAACAACAAAAAAAAAGCGGCCCAAACGTTTGCAGTTCGGTCTAGTTATACGGTACACACGGGAAAGGGTCCAGCATAGAAAGTTAAAGCATGCAACGTACACATTAGACGGTGTATTTCATGCCGCTGGCCCTTCCATGTTGCTGGACTGGCTGCACTGCTAATTTAGTTGTGAGTGTTGTGTGTTTATGACTGCTAAGAATGTCAACTGCTCCAAATCATATTGTCCAAAATGACTGGATTAAGGCAGCATGCTTTCTTGATACTTTTTTCTCATAAAGAGCAACTTTAATGCCTTGCTATTATACTTTAATATACTAGTCTAATCAGTAAAGGTTCTGTATTGTGAACAAATAGGAGTCATTAACAATATTGGTACCATTAAAAGAAAATAATGTGCGAATTCCATGCAAAGTCTTTTACTTAGATTTTACAATGTTGTGCACTTGGTAATGTTTGTAACGCCATACAGTCTCGTGTCGACATCACAGAACGAGATGTCGAGATGCATCTCGTTGCATTGATTATTCCTCCGAACGTGCTGCTAAACATTGCTACCTCTACTTTTGCAAACTCCAAATCATAACCTGTATTTTCAACAGTATGCACGCGGCAGGGGCCAGAGGCGAATTACTCGCCTGAATAGGCAAAAGCGATTACTATCCCGCAGACGAGGCGAAGGATCCCACACACATCTGTTGTTGCACTTGTAATTCAACTCACATCACAATACCTGGTACTTTCGAGCTGGCCCCACACTTTGGTTCAAGATGCATTCAGACCTGTGCTCATTTACAATTCATTTAGAGCAGATCAGGGTAGCAAACCCGCCAGGATCCCAATCAGAATGGGATATGTGACGGTGCCCTCAACTATATGTGCTTTTGCATATATGAGTAAAGTCACAACATTGTCATAAGTTATGATTTTACACATATTTCTTCCAATACCTTTTTTTTTTTCAATCATTGTAAATGTGACCAAGAACTACACATGAACATCACCTACTAGTGGTGTCAGGAATAGAGTTCCACACTGTAAAACATTAAAAATGCAGTGAGGCAATTAAGTCAGACCCGATCCTGAACACCTATTCAAATCTGATTTACAACCTACCACAAACACACAAACACACACAAACACACAAACACACACACGCACACACACAGTTGACAATGGTCACTGAAATTACATGCTCGCCTCCCTTTTATCATATTTCATCATGCGAGATCGCTTCGGCACAAGAGGCTACAATAGTGCGGCCAGACGCTTGACTTGTTTGTGCTTTCAGGATCATAATTAACTTTCTCCATTGGTAAAATGTGTCTTCTTACAATTCGTAGTTTTCTTTTGAGATGAGGATTCCAGTCTATCCATCGCTTCCTAAATTACACTTTAGAGGGTTTTTAGAGAGTCTTTGTGTATTCCAGAGAAACCCCAGTCATCTTAATTAGCACCTAGACCTGTTTAACCATAGACTCCTCCATAGATGACTGTCCCCCCCCGACTGTACGCGACCATTTGCTCCAGTCCAACAAACCCGCTCGCTGTCACTGCTTTGCTCTGTCACACATCCTCAAAAGGACTCATTTCATTCGAAGTTAACTAATATCATTGAAAGTAGAGGGTGGCTTCTCCTCCAACATTAGCCTGCTAGCACATCCTGCTGAGAGTTACTTAACCTACAACGTTGTTATTCATTTCTGAAATGAATACCGGAGATTAAAACATCAAGGAAGACGATGGTACTATACTCTTCTTTTTATTCCAGTCGGCAGGTAGCTAAAGAAGTCAACCGGCTGTATGATAAGCATTTCCTTTGGTGTGATAAGAGGCCCTAGGCAAAGGCCTGTCAGATGAGGCCAATTAATGACGGTTTGATGTGATGTTTTATCTGTTGAAAGGCAACTCCACAGCTTCTCCTCTTGCTCAGTGTTGTTTCCTTCCAGATAAGCTCTCTTTTGTTGACATTGCCTGCATCCATTCCCGAAAAAACCAAAGGCACTTATTAGCTACCTATCCCAGAGGGACACATTTGTAGCTATAGGCCAGCACTGAATTACGGTCCTTCATTGTCACTGCTGTAGTTTTGCGATTTTCAATTTAATTTAATTTTAAGGCCAAACCTTGATAGGCGCGCCACGTTTGTTTGACATTTTTAGAAGCTAAGGCCAATGTAGCCCCTTAGCTCCTTGCGTGCAGATGCACGGGGCGTTTTTTGAAACCTGAATAAAATCACACACCACGCACAAGGGTGAATATGCTTAAACAGACATTCATGAGCGGGCAGATTAGAAAAAAGGTCTAGGCCAATGTTCTTTTGAGATTTATTATTTGAATAGTGTATGGTAACTCTGAGTCAGTGTTTGCGCAATGAAGCATTGGTTAATGTGTTTGTTTTGCATTGCTTGAACTTGCAGAAATACTTTCGCCTCGGTCAATGCCACTAAATGATGCTTTTTTTTTTTTAATTTATGAGCTACGAATTGAGAAACATCTCATGCTAGATCAATTAGGCTAGGAATACTTCCCTGAAAGAATTAATTATCCACATTTTTTGACTTTGATGTGTCATTGTGTTTGTGTGTATTAGAGTGCATTGGAGATGTCACTCTTTATTTTACTAGTGTAACTATTTATGTGAGAGCTTTCATACTATTACGCTTTCATACTACGACGCAAAGTGTCAGGGTCCTGCATCACTCTGAAGGGATTCTTTTGCAATAATGACCAACTTGCTGTACATTATCCCGCTTATTACGTGGCTACTTACTAAAGAAATCAATAATTTGACACAAAATAAATGCAAAAAAACAAAAAAATGATTTTATTGATTTAAAAATGATTTTATTGTTTCTGTTTGACCAATCAGAGTCGAGTATTCAACAGGGCCGTGTAATAAGTATTTGACAGTGCGCTCAGAGGTCTCGGATAGAGCTTCCTTGCACTCGACGGGACCAACCTAAGTTACGGTTAAATCAGAATTCAAGTTTAAATCCAGCCTGTTAGCTAGCCTGTCAGTACAGGTGATGGTCAAAACTTAAGAAAGGGATCCAGTTAATTATCAGTTACTTCATGGTAATTGATTCATGTTGGAGCTGGTATCCACTGCCCTTGAGTATTGTAAAGACAGCCCTAGTGGTAATTAATTTAGCACTTTCTGTAGTATCCATAGTGTTTCTCAAAGTAATTTAATATATTTATTTTATATTATTTAATAGAACTGATCAGTAAGGAAGAAATTAATCTTATTATAGCTTGCTGCATTTTAGATTGCATTACATTACCTACCACTGTACATAACTTAAATGTAATACCAGGTAATGCATGCTGATTACCTTGTTGTCCTTTCAGCATGCTGTGTTTATATTTATTATTTATTAATTACGTACAGCGTAATTATGTAAGCCTACATATAACCTACCACTTTAAAAACATTGCACAAGGGATTATGTATATGTGTCCAAGCTTATCCTTTTACAGGAAGTAACAAAAGAAGAAATGAAGACTTCTCTCTATTACTGAAACTTCTGATGTAAAAATAGCTAGTGAATGAATAGCTGGGCTATTCATGCAGCACAAGCTCAACAGACTTAGGTTGCATTGTGCTCGCTGCGTTTGAAAAGCATTCGTTTGACATCTCTGCTCTTCTCATGGCTGCTTGACATCGTTTACAAGCTGTTTCTTAACCGCCACAGCCATGTGTTGTTGTCTATCACTGTTGACAAATGGAACAAATATAAAAATACTGTCCACACAATGTTACGCTTGATACATTGTATTTGCTTGAGACACAGTGCTTTGCCTCTTCAAAACCAATCCCATTGCTTACGTTGCCTCTCTTGTACGAAGAAGCGGACCACAATTTCGGCCATTATTCTTGTTAGAATCTGCCGTTGTAATACAGTAGCCGTTTAACCCCCTTTGGGGAAAAAATAGCTTTGGTTTGCGAAAAATGGCTGGATGGAAAAAAAAAAAAGTTTTTCATTTGCATCTCAGAAGTCAGGGAGAAAGAAAGAGAGCAGAAATGAGAACAGCAAAATAGTTTTCTCTGTTGTGCCGCGTTAAATCAAACACATTTAAAGCAAAACAACACAAACCTAAATTAAAATCCAAATACCGCAGATCATGTAGAATATGGTTGTTTAGAAGGCAGAACAGTATTTAGAGTTTCTTACTGGGTTATCGCTCTTTCCTAAGAGCTTTGTTATCCAGCTGGATAACCCTTCAATTCTTACATGAATCATTGTTTATATCTTTTTTTTCAATAATAGACATAAATATTTTGAAACACATTAGTGTGGTTTAATTCCCAGCAGTAGGTGTGGCATAAGGGCCACATATGCTGCTATTGTGGCACAGAACCCATTTTAGTGAAGTGAAGGTACATTGTCTTCTGTCATCATATCGATTTGCTGCAAACTTGAACTATACAGAGCCGATCTTTGTTTATTGTTGATGCAAATATTTTTTTAAAGCCTGTTATTCACTACAGACTTGTGAGAGAGACGTGCGAGTGGTTTGTTGTGATATATTTACAGCTGTCAGTCAGTATCCTCCTGAGACACCGATAAGAAAAACTCCTGAGACGTCACATCTTTACCACTTGCAGTATCAAGGAGCAAATACTCCAGTCATGCAAGCCATCCAATTCTATTTGATATATCCCATGCCAATACAAGCTGTCAGTCAGAATTAAAGTTATATTCTCATATTTACAGAAAAGTTGTGTCTCTGTCATTAGGGAGCAAAGGCCAACAACTCAAGTAAACTACAAGAACAGCCATTTAAAAAAAATAATACTTGTAAGTCGTTTAAATAGGTTTTTTTGTGTTACTTAAACAAACATAGTTATTATCTAGTGGAGTAAGTTGAATACGTTATTTAGCTGTTTTTTTCCCGCTTCAATTCTAAAATTCAACAAATGTAACATAGCTAGATACATAGGTTACATAGAACATAGCACTAGATTTTGAGCAAATAAATAGTGTAAAAAGCATGTTCAAAGTAGATTTGTCCTTTCATCTTTTTAAGTCCATGTCTGTCTGTCTAGGTACAGGTTCTATGACAGGATTCGTAGAGGCAGGCTTTGCCCACATCTCCAGCTCTAGACTTTGAATGGAAGTAGGGACTCCCAAGATTTCTCATCATAAAAAAAAAAGAAAAAAAAGAAATCAAGCTAAGAGGGGAAATTGAATAATTGCAGCTAATTTTTTTTAACGGTGATGTAATGGCATCGCCATAACAAAATGCTAAACAGGACGGAATTTATTTATTTATTTATTTATTTATTTACAGACATTCTAGAACTCAAATGAAGTGTCTGAACCGTCACGTCAAGAATGGCGCGCGTGGCATTTATCTAGGATTAAGTTTATCATACCTTTGAAGCTACTTAAGGGGAAACTAATCTCAGATGGAGCTTAAACAGTTAAGTGAAACCAGTGAAGCTACCTTTTCATTCCTTACCCTTAATTCTGGTGTATTTTTTTTCTCTTTGCATCGCTCAGGGAGTTGCGGTGGGGGTGATTGTTTCCCTTTGTAGTAGTCACAGTTCTAAATCTCATTTGTAATGGTTATCAACTGGTTGGAGCCTTCACAATAGCTAATGGGGAAAACAAATCGGTATTTGCCGTGTTTATCATTTGATTAACCCTCATATTATCTGTCTGTGTAATTAGCCTAATTAGAAGAGGCTTTACACTGAATGTGTGTTAGCACCTTGTAAAAGTAGGATGGAAACTTTCTGGCCTTTCCCAAATGCAGCACTTTCTTTGTTTCAAAGCTGGCGACGTGCCAGCTAGACCTTCACTGATGGTAAAGGCTGACCGCAAATATAGAAGAATGGTCCTATTACATCTACCTCATCTCCTGTGAGCGATGCGGTAATTTGCATTTTTTTAGAATTAAAATGCGACGCAGAATGACAGTTTGAAGTACTATCTCCTATCTCCTAATAATTGCATGACATGTTTATGTATTAAACAAATTGCTCGGTGCAGATAGCTGCTGTTGGTAGATTTAAAACAATGAACACTGTTGCAGGACTGATACAGAAAAAAAGGTAAGTAACCGTTGGTGTCCGTTGCTCTAACCCACCCGACAAGTTCGTTCACGTCTCCCGGGGGACCGCTCGCTGCCAGTGCGCTTCTGTCAAACTGAGATCAGCCACCTCTTGTCAGGTTACAGAGCCTGCCTGAGCGGCAGACATGATTAGTTGTGATTGAAACCCTCTCCTTTTACTGAGCTTTGAGCCCTGTTGCTTTGACACAACAAAAAGGTGATTTTTGCCTGTTGGCTTTCTCGCTCCTGCGGTCATGGCTGATTTGTGTGAGAGGCCCGGGGGGACGGTTGGGGTGAATGACCTCGAGTCACTACGGGCAGAATGGCTGAAATTGAATGGCTGGCTGGCATTAAAGTTGGCTTCAGCCACAAACGCAGAGGTACAGGAGACGTATATTACATGTTGACATGCTTTTGTCAAACTGCTATCAAACCATTGAGTAACCACTCATGTGGCGTCGCCCTTCGCTGTGGCACGCCGCCAATTTTCGTAATGGACGGGGAGAGTCCAGACCAACTGCAGGAAAAAAAAGCTTCTCCCATGAGGAACTGGATGTCATTCATTTGGATGCTGTGTATAGTCCCTGTAAATATTGTGAAACGCAAAAAAAAAAAAAAAGAAGACTAATTCCGGTGGGAAATAAGACAACATCCAAAATATGATTCGCCAGTCTTCCAGAATTCAAAGTGAAACTGGCTCAAATCTATTTATGATTTATGTACAAATGAACACACATACACACACTTCAGACCAGCACATCTGATCCAAATTCAAGGACAACAATCACCGTATTAACGGAACACAATAGAAATATGAATATACAATAGAAAACAATATGCCCCCCCCCTCCTGAATTTGTATTGTATTTGAATTTGTATTGAATTTGAATTGTGTCGCTTTGACATTGTTCGGTCAGCGTAAAAGGCATTGCAAAAATCACACAGGCTACTGCTACAGAAAAAGATCTGTAGAAACCATATATGTCGTAAAATGTACAGTGTTTGGGTATGTTTTCTTACGTGATCATTGACGCTTTCATACACAAACATTGTACGTTCGCCAAAGTATATAAATTGTGTATGAAAGGATAAGGAAAGAATAATCATGTAACAAAACACACACAAACATTGTACATTTTACAACATATATGGTTTTCACAGATATTTTTCATATGGGTAATACGAATGGAAATGCGCCTTTTATTATAATTTTTAAAACTTAAACTTTAATTGCTTTCAGGGTAGCCAAGGTGGGGGCTCAGCTCAGCTCCTCTGTAATTCAAGTGTTACTCACTGCAGAGCCAAATGGGTGGAGCTTGACCTAGTCCAGCTCCGCCTCTCTGGACCCAGTGAAGCTCCGCCCCTCTGCACCTTTTGCGTAGTGTCTTGACGCAGAAGGACTCTTCATATAGTGACGCGCCGGGGGGACTTCTGCCCATTACGTAGCGTCTTGACGCAGAAGGTTGGAAGACACGATAAGGCGCGCGGTCCAGCGGCATCTGAACAGCTGAACGTGCGCCCGCATGTGATGCTGCAATATGCCACGTAGTCCAATCAGCGCCGCCTAATTAGCCGTTGGGACTAGAATACTAATTAATCTAGGGTTAGTGACAAGAGTACTCTCCCTGGTGGTCTAGTGGTTAAGATTCGGTGCTCTTACCGCCGCGACCAGGGTTCGCTTCCTGGCTGCTTACTTAAACTATATGACGCCAGGTGCTCGCTGAACTTGTGCTACCTAAGCTGTTAGGACTGGACCTGAGCCGGGGATGCAGCTGGACCTAGAGGTGGACCAGGACCAAGCTCCACCCATGGGCTCCGCAGTGAGCAGCCTCTCCTGTAATTTGAACCCTGTGAAGCATCTTTCTCTCTTTCTGCTGCATTCTACGAACACAGTAGGGGACCACAAATAGTGACCACAAATAGTTGCGATCACGGGTGTAAGGCCTATTCAGTTACACTTTTAGGTTAAACGAACGTCCACTGACTCCACTGTGAAATCCCTATCACAATGTCGTTTTCCACGCGCAATGGCGCACATTGACTTGTTTTGTGTCGGAAGGCAATGATTCATGCAATAGCCACGCGCAGATAGTTCGTGTTACTTGGGTGATTAAAAGGGTTGCGTTCAGTTACAGTAGTTATTGGTTAAATGGTTTACGTCACAAAGTGAAATAGACCAAGACAACACGCACAAAAGTTGTTTGTGTGATTTTGGTTGGTAGTCTACGGTCATGTGTGTCTCAGCTTGAAAATATCACAGAACGCCAGCGCTTGTGCTGAGACGTGTTCTGGGTAGACGGATGTTCAAGGGTATTCTTTGACACCAAAACTGCACTGTACCACCTGATTCTTATTCTCAGACTCTCCACTGTTCATTCATATATATATATATTTATGAAGGTAAGCATGACTAACAAAGATTGACGACCATATTTGAAGATAAAGGCATCGGAATAAGCTGCATCCTTCAGAAAATCACTATTTTTGCTCTTTGCTTAGGTAGTGTTGACATAATCCTGTCAATGTTTGTCATGGCTACATTTCAGAACATGGCCTTTGACTTGCCCAGTCCTCTGATGCCCTTACACTGCTACAGCGCTTCCAATATTAAACATTCAACACTTGAAAGAGGTCCAAAGCAGCCTTTTGCTTTTATTAATATGTCAACACATGGCATGGTGTCAACCTTCTGGGACTTTCAAATATTTACCCCTTCCACGCAAAACATTTCAGGATCCATAATGACCACTTGAACTCTTAGCTCTGCCCTGTTTTCAAACAGTGGAGCGCGGGGAGCAGGCTCTCGTCTGTGTAATGTCGCATTAGCCCGTTCAGGCATTCAACCGGGGGTCTAAAGCAGAGCAGGTCCAGTGCTGGGAAGACTAGGCAGTAACCATTCGCAGATGGGAGCCTTTAATTTTTAAAGTTGTTTTATCCGCGCGGCTGAACGTTCGCACATTGTGTTACAAGCCGTGAGTACTAATCCTAGTCACCTCCCTTTTATTCAGTATAGAAAAAACCCTGCCAGCCACACGAGGATAAACCTCAATCTCCACCTCTGCTCTGTGTTTTGGAAGTGTTGTTTTGATAGGTGCCCAGTGAACCAAGGGTCGGCATAAATTTAAGTGCACTCCCGGACTGAGGTCTTAGGTGGAGAAATCGTAATGCAACTGTCCCCTTCCAGACTTGAACTGAAACATTGAAAAATTGATCATGGCACCGTGGCCCATGGTTGCGAAACTTTTATTTTAGTTGGCTTTAAATCAAAATGTACTGACGTACGACAGCAGTAGAAGTTTGGGGGGGCGGGTTGTTGGGTGAGATGGTGGGATCTAAAAATAAAAATAATCTCAATGTAAGTATAACCCACATACAAAACTACAACAAAACATAATAGAGGATACTTATAAAATTAATAAATACATTTATAATAAACAAAAGCACTATACATTAGATTTTAACTAACGTCAAAACAAACTCAGGTATGGGGCAAGTGCTGTTTTGCTTTCGTATTATGTTGTGGGATTTAAAAAATGCGTTTCTTAGGAAGTGATAACATTTTATGTGTTATCACTTAATTGCTTGTGTTTAACAATGTGGATTAAGAGCAGAAGCAGCAGGGTTGTGTAGTGATTTTGGAGGCCGCTCTTCAACCAACCTTTAAGCAAGGCACTGAATTCCTACCAGCTTTGGGGGTGCTGCTCTGTAGGTGGGCATACTCTCTGACACGCTGGAGAAATGGGGGAAGCAAAGAGAGAATTTTCCTAGAGGATTCATATTTATTCATTCAGTAAAGTACTACAGTCAGAGTAACAGAAAGGATATTTGCTTTGAGGTTGTACTGTAAGAGTATTGGAGTTGACTTGATGAACATTGACATCGACAATGTTTGACAGCCACCACGCCGTTTGAGAACATTATGATGTGAAACACAATTGTTTTTTTTGACATACCACCAGTGGTTACATTCAGGGTAGGGTCGGCACGGTTACCGATTAAAAAAACGGATTATCGCCACTCACGCGATTGACGATAAACGCAATAATGTTCTTTTACGTTTTCATTTGTATCGATATTATCAATATTATTTACTTCATAGTTTGTGTAAAAATAATTTATAAATACGCAAAAACGATTATCGTGATATTTTTTCATACAATTATCGTGACACAAAATGTCATTATCGTGCCAACCTGGTGCAAGATTATTCATTACACCAATGGCGTAGCAAATGGTCGATCAATCAACGCTCTCGTTTGAGTCGCCAGTGCAGACACGTAGCAGAACAGTGGCCACTGCAACATAACTAAATAGAGAGGGCTCAATTTGATTGAAGAGGTTCACAAAATGAGCTAAACCATTTCAGCTGATTAAGCTGACATGTCAGTGTCAGGTTATTATACTCCCCACCCTTGTATTACCTGATTATTTTCAGGTATCAGTAGTTTAGATGATTTCCCAGGTAAGTGGAATGTCGGTTGGTTGTTCCCATCTATTGAAAGGTTGTTAGAAAGCAGTCTACTTCAAACCAACAAAATGGGACAAAAAATGCTTAGCTCCTGATTTTTGACAGAACATTTCGGCCCAGATATTGATTGGTCCTATTGTCAGCGATCAGTCCTCTGCAATTCAAGTTAGTTGCGTATCGAACTTGCGTGTGTGTCTAGGTATACTGTGAAAGAATTTCCAAGAAACAAAGGAGGAGGTTCAAGGCGGTTTTTTGCCAAATGTTTTCTACGTGTGTCAGGGTGTCCCGGTGTCTTGGAACATTTACTAGAAATCGAAAAATCTCGGAACCTTCCCGTTTTATGTTAAAATCCAAATCTCTCCGTGGCCCTTTTTGTTTGGGGTGGCTTTGTTCAATAGTCTCCTCAGTGGATATGAAAGATTAATGCCGCAGAAACACCTGCAGCGGTTCCTCAATGACAGCTGTAAAAGTGGAGTGGAACAGCTGTGAGAAGACTGCCATGCCCTCATAAAGCAAACTGTGAAACACGGTGTCACAGCTTTGTGATTCATCCGTGTGGCTGCTCCGGCAATTGGAATTGCCGGAGCAGCCGGCAAGTTGCAGAAAGGATGCAACTTTTTCTGGGGCCTGCGTGCGTGCATTTAAACCTGCGCCACATATGAGCTTCCCCAGTTATGAACCAATCCTCTTAGTCTTAAGATTAGGCCACAAGTGCTTGGCGTTTTGTGACAAAAATGCCCTGTGATGTCAAGAGGTGATTGTGATGTGACGCATTTTCAGAAACTATTACAAGGTTCCTCTCGGTTTCCGATGCGTAACCTGAGCAGACGGATGTCTTGAAAGGAGGCCACGATGTTCGATCGCTAGTTTAGGAAGAGATGTAGAAACTGTGTCTGTGTCCTGAAACCGGCCAAGGCCTCAGTTGACATGAAGCCATTCTCCTTGGAAAGGCTTCTCTTTTTCTCTGGATTCTCAGAGTAACACTTGGTCAAGAGACACAGTCCCTACACAGTCCCACAGTCTGTGCAGCAAGGCACGCTGCCTTTTGACTTCTTCAGCTCTCGCTAAATGATTTGAGCGATTCATTTTTAGCATGATCAGCAAAAGGCTTGGTTAAGAAGTCTAACGGCGTGCGAATACTTTATAATGTTGTTAGATTTGCGAACAAATAACTAGAAACTTTGCAAAAACCTACTGCCAATGCGTCTGGTTTATTTAGCAAAATAAAAAAATGAGTCAGACTGGGACTAATGCCAGCGTGCACTAAAACGTAAAGATCTGAACGAGGCGATAGCGCCGTGACTCTGTCTTCATCGGCATTCTGCGGGTAACGCGTACAGTACGCAGGAGTCTCTTGATCCTTTTTAATCCAGCCTTCCTATTATGTGTCTAATGTCAAAGGTCATCATTGTATTCATTGGGATGATCCTCTTTAGTACATCACACAAAGGGCAAAGATTTAGATGTTGGATGAAGGAGCAAACCACACAGGCCGTTTCAGGGCTCGAACGTCAAGGTAGGGCCCAGGGCAACCCCAGGGCCTATTCACCCATACTGGAAGATTTTATTTGATATCAATACAAATTCAGCTTGCTACTTTTGATTTAAAGTCAGTGCAGAAAGATTTTTTTTTTTTTTGCAGTTAAGGTTTTATAGTTACACTGTAGGAAAAGCAGTTGGATTTTTTTTGGTGCGGGCTACTAATCTGTGGATCGCTACAGTGATGTGTGGCCTTCAGGTTTGTGTTCCCCGAGTAACCAGTTAATCACTTGTAATCTTTTTTAAAGAGAGTTAATCTCAAATAACAGGCAAGCTGATTTAGCGGGTTTACTTGTACCATGAGTCCTAATATAGCACCAAAAATGCACAGTGATGTAGCATTGTACATTTTATATAAAGAATTTATATAAACATTTCTATTCAAAAGTAAGTGTGTCTTATTTAAACATGTTAAGATCATTCCCTGTTTTTTTCCTGTTGATCTTTTTCATTAGTCATTTGAACATCAACAAATGGAAGCATTGCACTGAAAGGACAGGTGGGTGTGAGACACCAGCACACATCTGAATTGTAGTATTAAAGAGCAGCCGAATATCAAAAGTAGGAACCATTCACTGACGACAGGAGGAGCAGGGATTTGAGCAGATATTAAAAAATGATTGTGCGTGGGCTTTTCTGCTCTGCTCCAGAGAAAGAATGTAAACCCCGTATCAGTCAGAGAGGATAATAAACAGCAAAACATCCAAACGCTCAGATACAAACACCAACAACAAGATGGAAGGGGAAAATATGCCCATATAAATAGTTCAAATATTTCAAGCGATTTCAGAATGTGATGGTGAAATACTGGATGTTTGTGGCCTCAGCCAGTGCAAGTTGTTTTACCCTGCGAGTGTTCTTTTCTCCATAACTGTACTATGGATACACAAACAAACCGATAGCATAAAAAAACAACAACAAAAAAAACCTAGAACACTTAGAGGCGTAAAACCTATCAACTGGATTTGGAGCTGGACCCTGATGTCTGTCTGTAATCTGCTATTCTGATACAGTGGTTGACACAAAAAACTTGAAGAAGAAGAACAAAAACAGTTGGAATTAATTGTATACGACCTTGATTTGTTTATTATCTTTATTCTTTTTTTTTTTTTTCTTCAGTTAGAATACGCTTTCGAATCTTTTTGGCAGCTTTACGAACGCTGGGAGTCATTTCTGGTTGCATCAATAGAAGATCTTTCAATGCTTTTCTGTTAGAAAGCCTTTTTGATCTGAAAATAGTTTGATAGAATAGTTACTCCCAATGTTCATACAATGTCTCTTGTCAGATTGTTTTTAGTGCTCAGGCCATACAAATAAGAAAGTGATAAGAAAGATTTTTAGATTTAAAAAGGGAAGTGAGTTTGAATTGAAGTCAGTTTGTGAAAGGCCAGTGCTTACTGTCTCTACAAGCAAATTAAAACATATGTCATATACACTATGTATGTCAATATATTTAAAAAACAATATATATATGAAAAATATATTGCAATTGATAATTAAACTTTTTTCATCTTTGCAAACATTTTTCACTTTTTAACTTGTAGTTTACCCAATGCAAGTACAATACCGACAGCATTCATTGTTAGTTTATATTCATTTTGTTGGACAGCCTATAATATATATTCCCAATAGCCTATAATATGTATTCCCAATAGCACACATTGGTGCAAACTAGTGCACGCTAGTGTGCACAAATCTCCAGAAACAATGGGAAACAAAAACTAATGAGTGTTCTCTGATTATCTTGGTTTCAGTGATCACATATATTTTAGCCTGTCGACATGTTAATACAAAAACCAATCATGTAAACATGGTAAGTCACATATTTATCAAAAAATATTGAGCAAAAGTAGCTAGCTGCAAATTAATTGGTGGTGAACCTTTTAGTCAACAGCCGGTGCATTTGGGCAACCGACTTCAGAAATATAACATAAGCAAAATCCAAGCACTGGACTCCATAACCTGTGTGCAAAGTATCATTTTACCTGTGATCACATTCTGTGAATACTTTATTCTAGTACTATATTGCTGTATCGAGAATTGTGCCAACTGGGCTCAGAAGAGCCTTGTTTATTGAATAAAACATCAGTTAACTTGATATTGCAGTCTTCCATGATGTCAAAGCTAATGCACAGTCAGTTAGACTGTTGGTTTGTTACAAACACTTGAAGCTTTAAGTTCCCCCCTACTGGTCACCAGTGGAATGGCTGTTAAAGCGGTTGATTTGAATGGGTTATTTTACAGGCTGTTTAAAATAGGTCCCTCTGCTGAGACATCAGGCAGTGACTACCTTTGCTTTTCTCCAGGTCTCTTAGCTTCCTGGCAAAATCACCGGTGATCCTGTCCCTTTAAAACTGAATATCTGTTCCACTAAACATTCCTTATCATAGCAGTGTGCATTGTGATTTGATTTAGGTTTTTATGGATTTCTATATCTTCAAAAGTCTTTTGAATTCCTTTATCTTGTTGAGATCTATTATAAAGTTTAGCCTGAGCTGTAAAGGCCTAATGCGGCCTTGAATCACTAATTTAAGCTTGTGGAATCCACTGAAACAGATGTTTTAAGAAGCTTCAACTTGCGTTTGATCGTGTCTTCATTCAGAATTTACATGTGTGAGCTACAGTTTGGGTGACTTTCCATTGTCTTTCCTCATCAGACCATGTGGAACAGTAACATTGATCAGACGGGACAAGTGAGCGCCAGGATGGAGACGACTCCAGCTCTGGGGACCGCCAGCATCTCCGTCTCTCAGCAGCAGACGCCTAAGAAGTTTGCCCCTGTGGTCGCACCCAAGCCCAAGTTTAACCCTTACAAACAACAGGGGGAACCTACCCACTCTGACACCGGAGGTAACAACACACAGCAATCAATACTTTTCAAGCAAATCAATTTAAACTTTTACCAACTAAATCACTACATGTAATATTAAAACCTAAAACTCTAAAATGGTTTCGATTCAGTAACTGTCCAGCAGTGAATTGAAACTAAACTCTAGAAAACTGCAAACAATTAAATTTAAAAATACTTTATTTAATCTGCAGACAATAGTTTAATACACTGGCAATTAGGTGGAATTTTGGCACTTAAACACTAAGAAACAATTAACAACAGCGGTTAACGCTAGAAAAGCCAGGGATTTGAACCTCGTTCTGCGGCCAAGCAACATTCTTTCCTCTTAAACCAACTCTCGGGGGTTTGTGAGCAAACGTAAACACGTCAAACAAATCTGTCAAGCCTCGCTTTATTTCATGTACATCTGCTTTGCAATGGACTGCTCAGTTATCACTCCAGGGAAGAAATGGTGTCAACGTGTCGCAAGTCATGAAGCCATCAACTGCACTGGACTCTATTTCTGTGTTGTGTAATTAGTTGTACCTGCTATCTCCATGACGATACAGTGTGAAGTCGGTCCACTGGGTTGTTCGAAGCTGTGCTTTTCCGAGCCGTTTCACACCTTAGCGCGCTTCCCCCTCAGGCAAAAGTCTTTTTTACTCTCATCATCTATTGTTTTGAGCATTTCTAGTGTTAATACTGTGTAGATATATCAGTTTTTAAAAACATCTATGGTTCAAAGCCTAAGTTAGTTAGCCAGCACAGTATGGCCTTGTCTCCGCTGGCCAGCTTTTAGCTCTGCCGTGTGCTGTCTGGCTCTAAGCCGCCGTTTCCACCGTAGAACTTGGCTAACCCTGGCTAGACCGTGACTCAGGTGTGTCTCACAACCTGGCCAGACCTAGCAGGAACTGGCCACAATCTCTGTACTATGTACTCTGTACTGTAAATACTGTACGGAGGGAGAGGTTTTGTGCAGCGTTCAAGTTTCCGATAATGGCATAAATCTGTGTTTTACTAAATAAGAGGAGGGAAGCAAAAGAATGTAACTGTCAGCTGTCCACCTTTTTTTCACTGCTCTGTCACTCTGGTTCTGACATCACATGTGAGGTGCGCTGGGCCTATCAGGGTTAATGGAGACTAAGAATGTCAGAGAAGGTGGTTTGGATGGAAATTATGTTCAATATATAATAAAGTATGATTGAAAGATTTTTTTTTTTTAAACTATAAACTAGAACATCAAAGTAATAGGAAACAGTATTCAGTATATGGTACATAGCTGGCATGTACAGTTGGAGAATTGGATAATGTTTAGGTCATGAAAAATATATTAAACTTAATATAATAAAGTATAATTGAAAGTTGATGTTTTTTTTTAAGTATAAACTAACATCAAAGTAATAAGAAACCATATTTAGTAGATAGTTCTTATCTGGTTGGCTGTGGCACGCTGATATGTCTTGGTGATGCCTTGAGGTATTGTTTAAAATTGGAGAATGTTAAGGTGAATCAGAAGATATGAAACTTATTTTGAATCACACTTTTTCCATTTTTCCATTCATAACATTTTTAGCACTGTCCAGTTTAAGCGTTGTTTACCATTCATTTGCACATGCTACTTCTGCTTATATGACTTTGTCATGATTTTATTTTATTTATATGATACTTCCGAACAATTGATAATTCGTTTTTTTTGTTTCTCAGTGAAGTATACTTTGGCCCTGCAGTAAGTAAGTTATTTTGTATACCAAAAAGCTGTGGTTACACATCTCTTAAACAAGAAAATGAGTACTATAGTACCAGTGCTATTGTACAGATTGTGGATAGTCCTACTGTCTATCTTTAATGAATTTTAAATCCACACAAAGTTCAAATGTGTTTTTCTGTTTCAAGCTTAAACAGCAGCTAAAGCAACTTTCACAATTTGTTAAGTTTTGATCTAAAAGAGCATTGTTGGGTAGGCTATTTGAAGTAATGTTCATTCACTGGCAAATAGCATTGGCAAATAGGATCGCTATTTAATATGGCTTCTAGTTACAGAGAAGATTTCAGTATTAAAAAGCTCAGTGATAAAAGATGTGACTTATTTTTTATCTGTGCGTTAAAGAGAGTTAATTAAGGCAGTCTATTTTGGTACTATATTCATAGAGTTAAATGATGAATTCAAGGTCTGTTTTTTTGCAGCCTTTTGATGTCTTATGGTGAGAGAGTGGGAGATGAGTCTTTGTTCACAATGTAGTCATAAAAAGTGAGAATAGGCTACATTGAAATTAAGCGTAGCATAAAAAGAGGTATGCTATCACAGGAATGGGAGAATGGGTCCACCCATAGTAGACGTAACAGAATTTACTTGATGGTACATTGTATCCGAGTCCAATCACCACTTAATTTTGTTACCATTTCAGAACTTTGACAAACATATACAGTATCACAAACATCCATCTTCTATGGTTGCGTAATAGACAGTCCTTTGAGGCTTTTCTTTTCTGGTAGGAATGTGCGTTGGTATGTACCGTGGCTGTGTGCTGTTGATCAGAAATACTAACCTTCATTCCTTGTGGGACAGAAAAGTTTACAATCATTGATAAGGACAGTAGTTGTTGTTGATATGTTTCCTATTTCATCATATTTATAAACTTATAAAACGTATAAACTTAATTACAACTTAACTTAAGTACATCTCTATCTATAACTCTTGGAAGTGACCTTCACTCAGTAAGTTAACCTATTTTGCAAGTTCTCCTTTTTTGGGGTCTAGTATAACCTCTTGTAATGTCACAGAAAAAATAAAAAAGTATTCCCCTGATGTCAATGATCTATTAAATTATGTTTGTGCATGGCCTCGTTTACAAAACCCTGTGTTCAATAGTCCAAAAGTTCTTTGATTTGTGGTGCCTGATAATTTCTGTGACATCATAATGGCAATCAGTCTAAGTTATTGAATTGATAGATGGTAAAGATTTGTGAAATAATGATTTCAGTAAATGCCTTCTACTGTCTTTCATAAATATACATTACTACTACTAGAGTTTCTAGTCAGGTGGTTTTTCAGGAAGCGTTGTCTGGTTGGTGTACTTCTCTGTTAAGGTCCCTTGGGGAGTGGTGGTTTGATTATGCTAATACTGCTTAGTTTTTTTAATATATTTCCATGTATTTATAGATTAGATTAGTGTTCTTTATTTAATCATTGATCTAACAGTGTCGAGTTAAAAGCTGATATGATCAAAAATATAAAGTTCAGTTTCAAATGACAGATGATTGAATTCAACAGAAAATACATAGCTCAGGCAATTATGTATTTTATATGGAACAAGCAAGGCAAATTCATTTATATCAACAAATCTATCAATTATCTGACAAAGGATAGTTCTTGAAAAAAGAAATGTATAACATGAGATTAAGCTTAAATAGCAATTCTAAAAATTGTCTTTCAAAAGAACATAACAAAAACGCAAATTCATGCAAATTAAGGAAAGCAGCTTCCCTTTGCTGTTATGTGTGAGAATATTATAGTCAATTGAAGCAGTTAAAACAGGAAGTTGATGTTTTTTTAGTTGGTTGCAACAAATGACATGGAAAAGTAAAAAAGGGCACCTGTTTTACATCGCTTACAGGCACTACCGTTTTAAAGGCAAAGAGGCCTAATATTAGCATATGTTCAAAGTAACCATATTAGCACAAGACACCTTAATAAAACAGTAGGCTATATAGAACAGTGTGTAAAATGTCTCATATTGGATCACATTGGATTCATATTTTTTTGAGGTATTAGTTTTTTTAGTAATATAATGCCAGGCCATGACGAAAAGACAACAATATAGCCTCAGGTATCTGGTACATGTGTTATAATTTGAGCATTACCCATATCTCTATCCCAACCACCAGCATCCCCTGAGAGCCCTAGAGTTCCAAAACATAGGAAACGGTTATGAAATTCAGCAAAGCAGATCGCACTGTTAGGTCGAAAACACTGTTGTCCACAGGGGTTTGTGGTTTATATTGTGGCCATCTTTCCTTACTTTTACCTGCCTTAAACTCCAGATGGTATGAAAGTTTTTCATAGACTACTGCTTCCTGTCTAGCTCTGCTCGGTGGTACAAAGCAGTGATGCCCTCAACTTTAGAGGCCCCAAGCAAAATTAGTTTTGACTGACCCACACCAAACCCTGTAGTTCTCAAACTCCCAGACTGTTAACCCCACAAAAGCCAGACTTCACCCCCCCCCCATTATTTAACAATGTAAATAACATAGGATTTTGGATCCGGTTATGTAATGCATGATTTAAGCATGTCTAGTTTCGACAATGTTAGTCAAATCGTTCCTACAGAATGGCGCTTTGGCGGTTTCCCTTTCAATTTCATGTTCTATACTCTACTGCTTTCTCCTACAACTGCAAGTGAGAGAGAATTTACTTATTTCACTTTCTTAGTTAGCAAACATCATTTGTCAACCCCGTTGCAGTCGAAAAAAATACAAGGCTACAAATTGGCCAATGGCCAGTTTTTGTTGGCAACCAACTTTGGTTGATTTTGAATGTTGTTGTTTTAAGTTGATCTACAATGAAAATATCTGGTTAGAGGCCCGGCGGCGACGTTCTTGCGGTCTCAGATGAGGCGTATTCTATTGAAAGGAAGTGTCAGCGATGATGCAGAGGCTTTTATTTTATTGACACCGTGTTAATCTTTGCGATTCACAAAAGTATCACTGGATACTAATCACAGCGCAACTGTTTCAAAATGGCTTAGTCACCCTCAATGTAACTGTGCTCAAACCTGAACCAGCTGAGACTGATGATATTTAAAATCAGTTTTTGCAAAACCTGTAATGTTTGATTATAGGTGATTTAGCTGTGATCAACTCAATGGGGACAGTTTACATTTAGTTTTGTGTATTAACCTATGGAAGAGTGTACAAAAAGCACAAGACACTAGTATTGCTGAGTAATGTGTTGTAGGATGTAGTCATTCACCACTGAAACTCAATAATCACCTTGGTTTCAAAGACCCAGATCTGATGCCATGGACAATTTAACAACATACTCTATGTCAAGGTACAACAGGCTATTTGTAAGTACTTATTTGAATATATTTTGTTTGTACACTTTGCACTTACATTCTGTTGTTTTCACCAATAGCTAACATAATAACACACTTTTCCAGTGCTAACTTTTGAAAATGATCAGTCACAGACTTTCACAGGGAGGTAATAGTTGAGCGAGTAAAATTATGAAGACAAACAGCAGAAGGAAAACAAATCTAACTATAAAGGAAGGAGTCTCTTTCTGTCTGTCTGTCTGTCTGTCTGTCTGTCTGTCTGTCCTTTGCTTTTTTTGACAACCGTTCATCCATTCGACGTCACACTTGGCAGGTGTATTGCTGAGGACCCAAGGAAGTGCAGAGCGACCGGCCTGACTCCGAACAGGTGCTCAGGTTTGAACGGGCCCGGCGGTATTACTTTACTGTCTACAATAGAAGGACTCTGTCTGTCTGTGTGTCTGTCCTTGAATAACAATTTTTATTAATATAGTAAATCTCAAATTTGTTAAACATATTTAACAAATGAATCAGGAAGACAGTCAACGTGTGCAGCAGATCAAAATAATGAATCTTTCACAGGAAGCACAGTTAGCTACGGTGTGGCATATATAATAATAACATAACTATTATACACGTTCATACAAGGTACATAAGCAGTATGAAATTTACTTCAGAACATTACAGCCCAATTTACTAACTGGAAAAGAATGATTCAAATCAGCAGAGCTTTATTGAATCATTTGAGTACTAAATATGTTACTCAGGGATATCCCACTTCTGATATTAGAGCAGTCCTGGGTATCCCCTGCACTGCTGACATTTACTGTGACGGGGATTACATAACATTAGGCAAAATTCACGACGTTGTCTTCAAATACTTATAAAGATTAAATTAAGGGCAAGGAATTAAGATGACGGGGAGAAAACAATGAAAAGACGCGAACACAACGTCTTTCTTAGGTGTGCAGAGCGTGTGTTAAATTCTTGTGGGTGTTGTCAGGGTTTATTTTTGTAATTATTGCTATGCTTTGTAAAAGAATTAGCACAGTACAATGGTATAAAACAATTTAATTGATTAAAAAAAAGGGCTGCCTGTGGCGTTATTATACCAGTCCTTTTGATAATAATGATGACGATTATTGCTTGTTGTTGGCAGTTGACCAGGCACACATTTAAAGCCAACTCCAGATGTCTCCCCTCGTCAGTGGATAAGACGTCCTCATCAACAGATTATCAGGGTTACTTTTTTTAATTTTTGTTTTATATCAAACATAGGGACAGTCTGGTGTAAAACGGAGGATTAGCATAAAAATTAGGGACAATTCAATTTGGCGCAGCGCCGTGATGTCCTTTGTCAATCTGAGGCCTGTATCAGGGACAGCTTTAGCAGCCCTGAAGCCATGTTTACTGGCCGGACAAAGAGGCCAACGCAGATGGAGGCAGCGCGCGGTTAGTGGGGTCGGCTCAGAGGTCTGAAGAAGAACCTGCCCTGATTAAAACACCCAGCAGGAGGAAATCAATGACATATAGGTCACACTTACACCAGATCAGACTTTAGATGCTGAAGGGTTTAAGATGATCTGATATGTTACAAGCAGGAAGGTCAAACAAGATTGCTTTATGAAAATGAAAGGTGCCACGCAGAGCAGTAAATTCTACATAGTTCTTTGCCGCAACCTCTAAACATTTTTTTTTTTTAAATTAAAAAATTACTTGAATTGTGGATGTTTTAGGGGATTTGGAAAGAAGAATGATAATACTGCATACAAACACCTTGCCGAATTTGCGGGCCGTGTTGGGAGTCAGAAATCGATCCTCGGTAGCATTCCCTGCTCAAGTATTATTGGACGTCTACGCAGCTGCCTGCACAGATCATCGCGCGGGCATGGCTGTTCAGCGCTCTCCGGGACTCCTGTGTCCGTAAACTACCTTCTGAAAACAATGTAAAACATGTTGAGGACATGTGTCATCCTACATGGGACAGACTGGAGATTCAGTTTGATTGCTGAACGTATTTTTAGAAGGGACACTTATTTGGTTTGTGTCAGGGGTGGGATTGAAGGTACTTCTAAGGACAAAGTAATGGAAACAGTGAAATGGCTGTTTGCCCATCTGTATTGAACAGTATGGTAATGTCAGTATTATTTTTTGTGCCAACAATGTTTTCCAGTTGCTGTTTATTTAAGTAATTGTGCACGGCCGGCTAATCAATACTTTGAGATAGCTAACAAGCTGTGATGCATTATGTTTTTATTCAACCTTTTTTTTTTTAGCTTTTAGTACTTGAACACCTAATCCATTTGTCTGTTTGGAACGGTAATAATCAAAAACAGGGGAAATCTTTTCTACAAGGGGCTGAACGTGAAAAGATTCCTGTGGTTTGCTGAAACTGCTCATTGTCTGTCAAATCGAACATGAAAAACAAGATCAGACAGAATGGAGCCAGAATTAAAGCTCTGTCCATGAGATTATAATGTTAAGTGATTAAAGTTTATAATTTGATTTGAAATTTATTTAAAATACCTCAAAACCAACGACCTTGGGTTGCTCATTGTGTGACAGTAGCGTTGTTTCGCGATGACCGCTGACGCTCGCGCTTGACTGATTTCACACGGCGGGGTAGTCTCATTGAAAGTCAAAATGTCTCAGAAAGTGTGTTTTAGATATCACTTTTTCACGCTCTAACTTCCCAGAAACCCACTAATTGTTTGCGCAGAGCAATTGAAAAGTGTTGAACATCTGCATAAGCTGTTTTAATTCCTCCCTGCTTGACTGCCCAGAAGCAAACTGACTACCGGTTGTTATGTCAGAGTCCCCACATGGGTGTCACCAGGAGAATATACAGGAAATCCACCAATTAGAGTCTCAGTGTCCCGATAGAAACCACAGGCTTATGCTGTGAGCACATACACAGGCCACTTTTATCTAAGTAGAGCAACAGACCTCAACTATATGTTGTACTTTGTCTGCAGTATGTAAAGTTTCGTAGATATCCCTATGATTTTTATGAAGTTTATACCGTATGTTGCAGTCTTTGTTCACACCAGTTAAACATATTGTTTACCACACAGCTGTTGTTGGGTTTGCATCTGACTGTTTGGTTAATAATCATGACAATATACTCCGTAAGTGTGACTGTATTTCCCTTTGTTAATTAGGATATTTAGCCACAAGAATTAAGTTGACTATTTAGGAGCAAATGGTCTCCTGTGTCCTCAGATAAACTCAAGGCCGAATACTGCACTTGCCCTTTGACACTTTTGGTGTAGAATAACAAACTCTTACATTACCTTAACTCCTTAGCATGCCAGAGCGCAGCTCGGAAAGGTCTCATGTCATGAAGCTCTGCTTCACTGAGCGTACACAGCAGCACAGCAGTAGGCTGAAGTTTGGTACGACACTTGAGTCTGGATTTAATGTCGAAGAGGCTCCTCTTGCACGGTCTCATTTGTCAATAAGAAATGACAGCTTGTCTCCACTTTCAACCTTAGATGAATCATCCTTTGAGTCACCGGTAAACCTTACTTAACGGGGCATTTTAAGGCACAGATTGTTCATTCTGTTTTCCCCCAATATTATGTTTATATGAAAAGGCTTGCTTGGATTTTAAAACATTCACCTCCCTACAGTATTTGTTCCTTTGGTTTTATACAATAATCTAATCCTTCTTTTATTCTGTTAAATCTTAAACTCAATTTCCCCTCCCACAAGAATTCTACTTTAACCGGCAGAGGCCAATTTGGTCTGCTCCTTTACACTTAAAACAAGTATATCTCCAAAGACCTCAAATCCATCCCTTGAATTTCCAACCAAATGAAGTCATAAATCACTCTTCTTTACATACAGTATCACTGCTAATTAAGAGGAGGGCTCAGCTGGTCTTCTCCAGCGGAAGGTAGAATAAAACTGCTCCATAATTATGTCAAAACAATGTGCTCTCAACCTCTCTGCCACAGCACATTTGGAAAGAGCTGTGTAGAGATAAAACATGCAAAATGACACCCTGGTCTTAAAACACTTTATCCGTTTTGTCTGGAAGGGATTATAGGCTTTCGCCACTGAATATGAATAACGTATAGTCATTTCTCACTTACTAAATAGCGATTTTGTTTTAAGCCAAGGATTACTTTTAACTGCAAAATTTTCTTGTCAGGTTACAGATTTGGGGGAAACTCAGAAGTGTGAAGACGAACATGACTATTAGCGAAACTTGTTTTATGGGTCAGGTGCTGTAATGAGTTCTAGTTCAGTGTCGTCCCGGTGTCTCGCTGAAGGCTCCGACGCTGCTCCGCAATACAGCTGTCAGCATCACGTGACATACGTGGACCCTCTCCCCCCCGCTGGTACGTGACCTCTCCACCTATTTTCGTTTACTGCAGCTTACATAAACGGGCGGCGGACACCAGAACTTTAGCTTTAAACAATAAACCGAGTTCAGATGAGGG
>OMKK01014109.1:2650-18844 GCA_900302305.1 Polymixia japonica | reverse complement strand
GGTTTGGGAAAGGGGCACACACATCTAGGTTTCTCTTCTTACCTGCGTTTCTCTCCTGGGTGTTTTCATGCGGCCCTCTAATGAACCACCTGCGACTGGTTCTACTCATCCTCCTTGCCACTAACTACGTCTGTGAAACAAAGGCACTGATCTCAATCTGACCATGTTGATAAGGGCAACTTAAAGGGAAATATGCCATCAACGTGCAATGTGACAAGTTCAGAGTAGTTCACGGACAGAGAGGAGAAATTAAATGCAGGTGGAAAGGAGAGGGGGAGCAGGTACGAGGTGAATATCTTATTGAGTGTAAGGTCAGGTTTGAAGTAATAAAAATACACTTTCTAAATTAAACATGACTGCCATTGTGGTTTGTATGTGCAAAAACATGCAGTGACAATGCTTTATTATTTTTTATCTGACGGTATAATATTAATTTTGGGATTATCAGGCACAGAATTAAACTTTTTACCAGCTCATTCTGATCTGATTTCTTTTTTGATTTTCAAAATAATACCATTATAATAAAACCATGCATTTCATAGAAAGCCTGCTCAGAGCCCTAACCTCTTCGCATTACGTCATCCACACTCCGGAGCAGGACCCCCTTTATCGAAGTGAAGTTTCAAACTCACCATTTGCACATTTTGAAAGGCCATTTGGTGTTTGTTGACAGGCCACGCTCTACTTTTCACACTGACCATTTACATTCCAGAGGTCTAACGGAGCATCTAGACACCCGCTGACCGTGTGGCGCAGCACGTTGCCATGGCTGCCGGACACCCCGTTACCGTACCCCGAACATTGTGTACCAACCAGAGTGTTTATTATAGGGAAATTGCCTAACGAAGAACCCCCCTCCAGTACACAAAACGAAGAATATGCCTATGGGAGAAAATATGGTTAGCTGAGCAGTTCACTGAGGTTTGTATGTTTTCCCCATTGAAAACAGTGTGCACAATGTCAAAACAGACCGTAATATAAATACATCGGCCCACACACACATAACAAAGGGACAAGTAAGACCCTCCCCTCCCAGTTGGCGCAATGAACCGTACGGTCGCCCTCATTCTTTCCCAGCATGCAGCGCTCTCGCCTGCTCCTATCGAGCCGCCATGTTGTCGGAGTGAAAGCCTGGGAGTCGGAAAGAAACTGGGGCTGAAATCCACGACCATCCACCCTCTCCGCCTGTAAGTATCATCTTTCCCCGGTTGCAGGGGGGTGCGCCCCCGTTCATTCACACATCAGTCCCGATATTGCAGTGATCAGTTTTTAATACAGATTTATAGGGGTATTTTTGAGACTGTGTGCAGCCTTCCTTCCCCTGCCTCTTCCTCCCGTTGTGTCGGTCTTCCGCTCCAGACAGCTCGGGCCTTTGTTAGCATCCGCGTCACGGGTACCTGTAGAAGACAAGGTTCGGGTCCCTGGTGTGTTTTAATTGGGTAGTTGGTTTTGTTGAGGGGGGGTCTACTGTGCCTCGTACAACACTGTGACGACCCCGTGTTTGGTCCAGTTGAACCGGGCTGAGCTTGTGTCGGGAGGCCGTGTATTGTTGCTAGACATCGGCAGTGAAACCCATCATAACAGCTCTAAGGCTGGCATCGGGGAGCGTAAATAGGATGCAAGCCCCTGACTGAGACCCCGGCTTGCCACCACAGCCATTACCCTTTTTAAATGTCGTTTATTATATGAAGACGGCGGGACGGTTGGCTTTAGGGAATGGTTGTTTTGTGTTGTGCCATGGTTTGAGACATCTAACATTATGTTGCTAGTTGCCTGCTTGTATTGTCACACCCCTGTCTGTGCCCGGTATGCGGTGGATTGATCCCCGATATTGAATGATGATTAACCTAGTTAGATGTGGACCACGGTGCCCATTTCCGGGTGGCAAACTTGTAACATAACAAGCCGAGTGCGCATCGGTTCGGGGAATGGCCACTGTCTGATCTGGATTTCCGGGTGGTCCTGTACTTTGCTTACAGCAATAGCAACGACGACCAGCAACTGTCTGTTGCACAGTGGTTTCAGTATTCAGATGGAGCTGTATGCGGTTGATAATGGGTAGTGTGTCACTGTGACTCTGAGAGGTAATTAATGTATGGCGCTCATTGTAAAAATAACTGCTTATAATTTCCTCATCACCTCTAGGCGCACTGATTTGAAACAGGTAATTTGAACAGAATTGGAGCTTGTTGAATGAGGATAGACTTTACTAATACTAATTGCATCTTTCTGACAGCTCAAAACCACTGAGGTTGATGTGCCCAATATTGACCACAACCACTTGATAGACATCCTCATTCCAAATCCTTGGGTGTATCACTGCACACATAGACATTATGTAGCCCGCCACCATTGGAGGACCATCTGATAAAATGTCTACATTCTTTGAGAACAAAGTTGCTCAGAATCACTTTATTCTGATTGGTGCTTCAAAAGACTAACATAATAGAAAGTAAACAATACATGATGAAAACTATGTGAAGACAAAATACAAATACTCAAGTCCCACCCAAACCTGCCCAGGCTACTTGCAAATTGTTGTTGCTATAGGACTAATGTATACACTTGTTCTTGGGGATGACATGACATATCAGCACTACTATGACATACAACTCTACTATGGGCTCTAAAGCTGTCTAAATATTGGGATATTGAGATTGCATTATATCGGCATCTTTTTACATATGTGGGGAAATAGAATCTAGTATAGTATATGGTGTATTTTGTTTGAATTAGAAAAGTGGAGACTGATGGCAGTTTTGATTTGAGCAGAATGGGGCAGAGCAAGGTTTATAGTATGATATGCTTATTGCAGTTGAGCAAGTTGATGGTGAATACCTCACTCACCTGTTTCTTGACATGTTGGAGGATTCTACATTTGTTCTCATGCTGTTGGGCCTATTTTCCCTTGGAACATTACAGTTAAGAATCGGCAATTAAATGGCTTCAATGGCAAGACACCACCTCACTAATGTAAGGCTTGCCTTTCATGTGGCTCCAACCTACAGAGTTCTCGCCTGTACCCCGGGGTGGGAAGCCTACTTCAGCGAAAACAGGAAGTGATTTGGTTTCTAGTCTGATTTACATTCAGTTTAATTTCCATAGCTATCTGTTGAACTGAACAGACAGGTATTTCCATTTTCTCAAAGTAAGCATATCGGTACATAAATCTTTTGAATGTCCACTAAGTCTATTCGGCACTAATCTTGCGTCCCCAGTTTCTATTCACTGTTCAGTGCGCAGATCCAGTCTAGAGCCCGCCTACTCCAAAACTGTATCCGGAAATTTATATCCGGTTTATGCCGCAGTGTTATTGTTCCCCCACAGAAATGCCGAATCGAGTAGCCTAGTCTCGCCAGTTGCTACGAGTTAGAATAAAACATGGACATACCAAGCAAAGTATTCCAAGGAGTACTTGAAGAAACTTGCCGGATCTATAAGATTACATTTATGGAATTATTTTTTGGAGCACAGACCTTTTCTGTATCTGCTGATTCTCTCTAGACCGGATCTGCAAACTGCAAAGCGAATGGATCCCAGGCTAATTCGGCACAGTTTGAAATGAAAAACAGTCCACTCCACATCGTTCGTTGAGATATTTTTGCATTTGTTTTGCATCCAGTGTGGTCTAAAGTTGTCAAATGTGGGTGGCCCATCCCTAATCTAAAATCACTGGGAGATATCGGCTCCATCTAATTACATGAGATTAAGTTTCTCATTCATTAAGGACTGATGTATTGAGAGGGTTTTACAGAACAGATGAGATGGTCTAATCTGAATTTAATCATAGACCAGTTGGAGTCGGAAAGTGTCAGAATTAACTATTCTTTTAACCACCATTTAACCCCCAAAATTTATTTGACTAAATCTGAGTCCACTGGTATCTTGTAGCTTTGAGTGTATTAAGTGAGTCTGGAACTTAAAAAACACAGCTTGTCTTCTTTTTCATGATTTGAGATGCAGGAATTTTATTTTTTTTCTTCCCTCAAACATCGACTCAGTTTGCTGTTGTTTGTGTGTGGCACATACATTTCTCTCTGGACAGGCTGTGGTGGAATGAGCAGTGTGTGTGTGTTGAAGAGGAAAGCAGTGCTCTGGCAGGATTCGTTCAGCCCCCACCTCAGAACTACATCTCCCAGCATGCCCGTGGTGCTGAGCAGCGGAGGACATGCCCCTCCAACCGGGCAAACCCCTCAGGTCCCACCCCCCAGCCAACAGGTAACCCCAACTACCTTGACACCCGCCTTTCATTTATTCATTTGTTGGACAGAGGAGTGTATCGCTGTCCTTAAAAACACACTGATGAGGTGGCTTGAGTTGGATCTTTGAACAAAACCGCGTTCAGCCTCTGCACTTGTGCTGGACTGGGTTGAAAAAAAAAGAATCTTAGTTATACCTACCTGTCTCCAGCTGTGGCCCAGGCATGCATTCTGCCCGTTAGTGTTGTACATTTGCCAGTCATTCTGGCATAACCTGGATGTGTGTATGTGTGTGTCCAAGGGTGTGGCGGGTGCAGGACGTTCCCAGGATGATGCCATGGTAGACTACTTCTTCCAGCGGCAGCATGGTGAGCAGCCCGGAAAACACCGCTGGCCTACCGGAGATAACATCCATGACAGCCAGGTATGTGTGTGTGTGTGTGTGTGTGTGTGTGTGTTTGTGTTTCTATCATGTTTTACCCTAAATTCCTCGGATGACTGGAAGTGAGATAATCGTATGCTCTGTTGGTTCAACCATGCTGTTTTTTGCTAGCATGTGCAAACCTGGGAAGTTATGTGACAGCTAAATATGTTCTAAGTGAAACTCTTTTTGTAGTTTCAGTTCTGGCTTTTCTAAAGCACCGTCAGTGGTTTAGAACACAGGCCCTGAACTTAATCTTACAAGGTGTAGAATTCTTTTTTCCCCCAATGTATATATTGTTAAGATTTTGGTTGTGGTATCTTTTTAGAATTTTAGAACAGTCTGTAATATACTGGCATCTATACCTAAGTCATAATTTGGGTATTGTGGCAAAACCTTTGTGCATATGTGTGTGTGTTTCGTGTATCACTTGTGTGTAAGAGACATTAATCTCGGTGTTTTATGCATCTCACTTGTGTGATCTCACTTGTATGATCTCTCTCTTTGAAGGTGAGGTCCATGGATGAGCTGAACCATGACTTCCAGGCTCTGGCGCTGGAGGGGCGTACCATGGGAGAGGTGAGAGGTCAGGGGTGACTGTTGGGGTCATGTATTGCCTAGAACAAAATGACTAGACTGAATGTCATGTTAAGTTGTAGCAAGCAATATGGCTGTTGCCTATCTCAGCCCTGCACAGCAGCAGATCATGTTAAGATCTCTGCTGTAAATCAAACACGTTTATTTATCTCATTGTTTATAATAACCCTTGGCATAACAATACGATTAGTCCATTGAAACAATAAATGTAACTGTAGCCATCAAAATCTCCATAGTTGTTTGAGTTGAGTGGTTTCTAGATGCACAAAGGAAAATTATCTTGGCTTGAATCATTTACTTGACGTTCCCGTAGCTCACTAGAATTACCTGATTTCTCTCCACCACGCCCCCAAAACCTGTGTCTCTGTAGCAGCTGCTGACAGGTAAGAAGTTCTGGGAGACAGATGACTCCGGGAAGGATGGACCAAAAGGGATCTTCCTGGACCAGTGGAGGGATAGCGCATGGGGTGCCTCAGGTACACTACTAGTCTTCCTCTCCATTGGTGTTGTGCTTGCAGCAAGCTGCCATGAGGTAAATTAAGTAAGCAGGATTCTTGACAGGCAATTTAAGAGAGCAATAGGATGCTCACCTTTTAATTTGCCATCATAACTAGGTTTAAACTCTGGCAAGAATCTCTATAAATTTGAAACCAAAATCAGCCAGAATAGCGTACCCCCCCTTTAAAATGCTCTCTGAGGCTGCCTCAGACACATTTGTACGATGGCGAGGTTCCCGCTGTAAGGTGTGCAATATATCACAGTGCGGCGGTATGATGATGTAGACAGGATAGGACAGAAATATCACAGCATTTCTCAAGCAACCTGACACTTTGCTTCAACATTCATCGACGCAGGCAGTACTGTTGTAGAGAACTTGACAAACGAGTGCTCATTGCAGGGCGAAAAGCCTCTGGTAGTTTTACATTCAAATCCGAGCACAGTGCTGGCAAACCAGCCCGTTTCCCCAGATTAAAGTTGCAAATTTGTTTGCCATCACTTAAAGTAGTTTGCGGAACGATTGTGTCGAGCTGTTTTGTAAGCTGCTGCATGCATCCCATCAGTCGCACTAACCAATGGCACATTTTTATACTTTTGAGTCATTTTGAAATGTAGCAGATTTTGGGGGAAAAAAACATCTTAATATATTTCTCTGGTAATATTTTTCCTGGGAACTGAATTGTTCTAAAAATGACGACTTTGATGTGTACGTGTATTGTGAATAATTGAATTGGGGACTGCTCGCTGCGTGCTGTATGTTGTTTAACGGCCCTTGTTCTTCCTCTCACACTAGATCACTCGGTGTCTCAGCCAATCATGGTGTCCCGTCGGCCAGGGCAGGGTTTCCATGGCGGCGGGGAAGTCGGGGTGGGCTCTGTGATGTCACCGCGGTCAGAGAGCGGGGGGCTGGGGGTCAGTATGGTGGAGTACGTCCTCTCCTCCTCGCCGGCCGACAAACTGGACTCCTGCCTCCGCAAAGGCCCCTACGTAAGTCTCAACTATCTGTCTCCATCTTGCCGTCGTTCTGTCCCCCTCTCTCTCTCTGTCCCCTATCCATCAATCTGTCCCTGCTGTCAGGCTCATCGCTCATTAATCTCACTATCCCCGTAATCACAGCCACTATCCACCGTAATAGCTCCTCCACCAATTTATTTCTTATAATCAAAGTCTTGGTAAGGGACTACCTTGACAGGCGTCACACTTCCCATAAACTTGACTGCAAGTCCTATCTATCATTCCCTCGCGCTGTCCGTCTCCCTGTCAGCCCATCGCTGTCAAGTTGGACAGCGCTGTCTCTCGCCTCGCCAGTCTGTTCTCACCAGTCACTCCGCTTCACCTTCTCATCTCCACCACCCATCCCTGCTAAGCAGCTTATCAATGCCTCTTAATGTCTGGCTGTTGGCTATATCGTTTTGTGGATTTGTCTGATCTCGCTCTCTCTCTCGCTCTCGCTCTCTCCCTCCCTCCCTCCCTCCGCACACAGGGCCAGAGAGATGGAGAGGTGGAGGAGGAGAAGAGGGAGAAGCCGAAGGTGCCGTTTGAAGGAGAGAAGCTGAAAGAGTTGACAGAAGGAGAAGCCGATGTCATTAATGACGTCATAAACCCCAACGGGCTGCCCGTGCAGAATGGCCTGGATGTGGACGTCAAAGAGTTTGGGTAGGACACACAGCGCTGTAGTAAAATGTTCATCCAGCTGTCCATTTCAGATATAAACCGAACTAATCGATCTCCTGTGCCCTCACACTTGCAGACGTCCCCCAGGCAACATGCCTGCTCAGGGCCCAGAGGCGGACCTCCTTGGGGGTCCTGGGGGTGTAGGGGCTGAGGGCCTGGCACCGCTAGGTGGCGGCGGGGGCCCCAAGCCCCCCGAGGACTTCTCTGGCGTGGAGCAGGGCGGTGTCACCATGGACCCCATGGAGTCTGTGATGGAGCCGCTGCAGTTTGACTACAACTCCCAGATGCCCATGGACTCTGCCCCCACCGTGGGCCTGTTTGACTACACGAACCAGCAGCAGGTATGCATGTACAGAGAGATTAGAATAAAAGCATTTGTCGCAAGTTCGTAATGAGGCTTAGCTCAAGTGGTGTTGAAATGTGATCCACATATGGCTGTGTTGTTTGTTTGTAGCTGTTTCAGAGGAACAATGCCCTAGCAGTACAGCAGCTGACAGCAGCACAGCAGCAGCAATATGCACTGGCAGCCGCACAGCAGCCTCACATTGGTAAGTGTGTGTGAGTGAGTGAGTGCTCACTGAGTTCTGAGGTCATGATGCTGGCGAAAGAGAGAATCCATATAGTTTAGAAAGCCTTTCTTCTCATCTTTACATTTAGGATGAATTAATTTGTCAACAGGTTACTGCCAGGTACCTTAAACCAAATTAGATCTAGTCAGGTATTCTAGATGGAATTAAATCTGCCATCACATTCATCTTCTCCAGATCAACGTGCTTTGAGTAGGATGTGTTTTTCTTCCTGATTATCGAAATTGATGCGGGTCTGGCTAATTGGAGCTGACTATGATTAGATAAAGAGTATTACTCAATTGACCCAATTTAAGCCATCAGTAAAACTAAAATAATAAATGGTGACACATTCAGGGAGACGACTCATAACAGACGTGTTTCTGTGTCGGCTATGCAACCGCATCCCAGGAGGCAGGCAGGGCTTCAGCGTCTTGCTCCAAGACACCTCAGGTTAAAAAGACACGCTCTCTAACTACTGGGTCACCCTGCCGACTACAATCAACTTCAAAATGAGATGTAGCGTGTCAAAAGATTGAATCGTCAACACCGCTCACGGTCCTGAGCTTGACAAGACAAACTGCACTCTGTCACTTGCGACGGCTGTATACGGTTTATCAGACGGCGTGCAGGACCTGTGCAGGCATGGGGTCATTATTGTTGTCATATGCAGGGGTGTGATTTATTTTCTTCCAGGTTTTTCTGACATGCACTTCTAATGGGATATTGCCATTTTCACACCTTTCTTTTGGGGGGGATTACTGGTCACATCCCTGCAGTTAAACCGGGATGCGCCCTTGTCGGTTTATGAAATGGGGAAACTGGCAAAGTACCATATCAACTTCCGCTCAGTTTATATTCCACAGATTTTATCAGACTGCGTTGTTTTAGAGCGGAATTGTTCTGCTGTAGACAAAAAAAATGATCACAGGAATCCTTTTGTTTTACCACTGATGATTGATTATGAGCACTATTATCATAGCACCCAAAATAAATGTACAACAAAAACTCTCTTGGTTGTTGCGGTGGTTGTTTTAACACCCAAGGTGTTATCGTTACACGGGGAAGGCTGACATGTTGACAAAAGCGAGCTAAAATGAAAGGGCTTAGTACACTCACTACCTCATTCAGCCCAAAATCGATGTAGGAGAGGCTGTTAATCAAAGTCAAGTATTTATGGGAATTCATTAGTTGTGATGATTATGCTAAAATATAAATATTCATTTTTTTTGTCATGTAGTTACATTTCATAAAAATGATTAAACATTGAAGCTTGAATTGCAAGGAAGGCTAAATAAGACCCAATTGGTGTACCAAAATATATGACTAGCAATTAGCAGTGATGGCTAGCAGTTATTTAAAATGGAAATGACTAATAATGCAAGCTCACTAGCATTAAATTGCCTGTTCATTTGGATTGTGGTATCTAGACGAAGTAAAGTGTGTTTGCTTTGACGGCAAACCTTCCACAAGTATCGTGGTTTAACAGTTTAGAAACGCCGCCTCCCAGTGGAAGTAATTGACTGTGATAACATTGGAGCATTTGGAGAATAATGTGCAGAGGCACAACTAATGAAAACAAGCTCCTGGTTTTTGGTGTTAAACTCTACGTGTGTTTCACTCACCAGTGATGTTTGGTGTTAAACTCTGTACGTGTGTTTCACTCACCAGTGATGTTTGGTGTTAAACTCTGTACGTGTGTTTCACTCACCAGTGCACTGATGCTTTGGCATTTGGTTGTCAAGTCATGAAAGTGTCAGTATTACTTGAAAAACATTGGGAGGAAAGTTTTCCTCTGCAACTCTGTCCCTGGGCCATGGTTTAACCTTGGTGGAAAGCAACTTTGTGCTTAAATGGTTCGTAGAGCGTAGTAGGAGAAATACCACAATATCCATTGAAGATTTCTCAAAGACTGCTGGTAGGGACTAAGGTGTTTAGAATGCTTTTGTTGTTGTTAATGAGCAGAGCTTCAAACGTTAATTCTCAGTGTGACATAGTGACACTTGAGTAGATGTGGCGTGTGATGCATTATCAAAGAATCCTCATTTTAGGAGGTTGTTTGGGTGTACATGATGTTTTGCGTCTGACCTTTTGGCCCTGGTCGGCTGGTCTGTGTGATCCGGCAGGTCTGGCCCCAGCATTTGTTCCCAACCCTTACATCATCAGTGCTGCCCCCCCAGGGACAGACCCCTATGCAGCCGGTCTGGCCGCTGCAGCAACGCTGGGTGAGACATGCATGTGTCAACACACACACACACGCACACATTGAGTTGTCTTGAGGCTTGTGTACACACTGGCTGTCGCCCTATCTCACCGGTGTCCTGTGTGTAGGTCCGGCCGTGATGCCCCCCCAGTACTACGGTGTCACTCCTTGGGGGGTCTACCCTGCCAACCTGTTCCAACAGCAGGCGGCTGCAGCCAACAACTCAGCCAATCAGCAGGCGGCAAACCAGGGCCAGCAGAACCAACAGCAGGTCAGTCCGCTTGGCTCCTATTGGACAGCCATTCTGGTGCACTGATCGCCATTGGCTGGAGTTTTTCTCTGATGGCTCTGCTTTGTTCCAGTTTTAAGGTGCAATCAATCTAACCTTTGTACTCTTTGAAGATGGGTGGCCAAATGGAAAGAAAGGGAATATTGAAGTTTAATTCTATTTAAATTAATCTAAATATAATCTAAATTTTACTCTCAGATATACTCATATCCTCTGTTACTGGCTTGTGTTTTTAGGTGATGCGTGCTGGAGGCAACCAACGACCTTTGACCCCCAGCCAAGGTCAACAGGGTCAGCAGAACGACCAGCTGGTTGCCGCGGCAGCAGTCAACTCAGCCCTCGCCTTCGGGCAGGGTCTGGCAGCCGGCGTCCCTGGTGAGTAGTATGCACACTTTTTAACAGAAGCGACTACGTGCAGTCTATTTAAAGGGTGTGTGTGTTTCTACACATGAGTCTAGACACATTCTAATTACCCTTGTGCTGCTATTCTGTTCCCCAGGTTACCCTGTGTTGGCTCCAGCAGCCTACTATGACCAGACAGGGGCCCTGGTGGTCAACACTGGAGCTAGGAGTGGCCCTGTGCGCCTCATGGCCCCCGCCTCCGTCATAATATCCCCCTCCGCAGCACAAGCAGGTAATGCTACATCCGTCTTACATAAACATGTTATGTCTACATTAGATGGAGACCGTCCAGACAAATGGAAAAGGTAAGCAGGAGCAGTGGCATGAGTATATAGACCCTTAAGCTTGCCAGTGTTGTTGTCATGCTAAACTCAGAGAGCTCCAGGGCCTGATTGCTTGCAGGTCATGGTGCTAACTGTAGGTGTGTGGGTGCATTGTTTTCATAAATTAGTTGCATTTCACAGATAGCCGATATACGAAATGACTGTATTTCCTCTTCACAAGGAGAGCCTAAATAGCCACCTAATACTAGGTGTGGGATTGATGTAAAGACTAGCCAGTAAATCATTGGGTGGTGTACCACCTACGTACAGTTGTACAGCATAAGATTTTTGGGACTTTTCCTTTATGTGGTCAGAAACAATAGACAGGAAAACCCCTGTAATTACTCAGAACTCTCTCTCTCTATCTCTATCTCTATCTCTCTCTGTCTATGTCTCTCTGCATGTCTAGTTGCAGCAGCGGCAGCCTCTGCGGGCGGTGCCAACGGTGGTCTGGGAGGCGGGGCCAACGGTCCGTTCCGTGCCATGACGTCCCAGCAGCCTCAGCAGCAGGGAGGCCCCGGCGGCGCGTTAGGAGGCAGCTCCTTCTACGGCTCCTCCTCGCTCAGCTCCTCATCCCAGAGCTCCTCCCTTTTCTCACAGGGCTCCGCCCAACCTGGACCAGGCTCTGCCTCCTTGGGCTTCAGCCAGCCTGCCTCCTCTTCCCTCGGAGCCACGTTGGGGGCCACGCTGGGAGGCTTTGGCACTGCAGGTAGGAGAGGGAGAGAGGGAACATGAGAACATGTGTGTTTGATCAATTCAGACGGTAATCTTGAATTGGTATCAGATGTTGACTATATATAAATATGGACAACATGACAGCTCCCCAAAAGTGAAACCAAAATTTTTTGATCGCCCCCTGGTGGCTGGCTGCAGTCACACTCCCTTTTTATATCGTCAAATAACTCTACTGTGCAGACTGTCGTCCATATTTATATACAGTCTATGGTATCAAACATTGAGATCAATGGAAGGTGCATGCAAGGTCTAGTTTGGCTCATCACACATTTAGATAAGATGACATTACACTTATTAATCCCTGTGGTGAGTTGCGTTGTTATAGCAGCCAGTGTAGGGTACAAGCAATGGGGGAAAAAGCATAAAATGTTAACTGTTAAGTCAATTATAACAATTAACATTAAGTGCTTCTTGTGGTGTTCCTAATTATCATTTAGCAAACTTTTGGAATTACAAAATCATATAGAAGTGTTATAAGGTGTTGAATCAGAAATCATCTCACTCCTCTCCCAGACAGCATGATCTAACCAGTGTGTCTGTCTCCCTCTAGTGGCTAACTCCAGCGGTGGCAGCGGCTCCAGGCGGGATTCCCTGACGGGCAGCAGTGACCTGTACAAACGGACGCCCTCCAGCCTCACCCCCATTGGCCATGGAGGCTTCTACAACGGAACCCTGGGCTTTAGCTCCTCCCCTGGCCCTGTGGGCATGCCCCTCCCCAACCAGGGCCCCTCTCACTCCCTTACACCTCCGCCTTCCCTGTCCAATCACAGCTCCTCGTCCAACCTAAACCTTGGTAAGTGTGTGTATGTGTGTGTAGTGTCTGCAATCATGTTGGGGAAAAAATGTGAGGCATTCGGTCGTTGATATACTAGAAGCTGCACTGATTTATACAGTTGTACCAAGGAAGCTAGATTTATAATTGACAGCAGTTGAAAGACCTCATCTTTTTAACTACGTTTGATCTGTGAATATTCCCACCATTTGATCTGTGAACACTTTGACATTCAAATAGAAAAACTTTGTTCCATTCATTAATTCCTGCTGGGTAAGCCGGTACAACCGGTTTAACGTTAGTTTAACTAGTTAGCCTAGAACCAAGGTTGCTAAAATGAATTGTCATTGTAAACCAGTATATATGGGTATTTACCTTTTTTATAAGGGGAAAAAGATATTTTATCAACTTGCCTTACCTTACATTTGTGTGTTAGGTATTGAGTTCACTATGGTGATTAGAAGGTAATGCAGAGATCACTTCTACTTTCTACTAAACCTTATGTAAACCGCCTACATGGCAAAGAAAATAACCTCTAGACACAGAGGTGAAATTGCCACCAATCTTCTCAAGTTGGCAGAACAGCTCACATCCCAAAACGTCCATGTACACCGTTCAAAGTATTGACTTTTTTCCAGTTGAGTGCTTATAAGCTTATCTGCCACTCTGGCTATATCTGCTATCATCAGGTCACTGGACAAGAGTAAAATGCGTCCTGCTCTTTTGAGTTTTATTAATTTGTTTATTGAGGTGCACATTTAGAATGCTTGGTCATGCATCATTGTTGTTTTTGAATGAGTAACCATGGGCTCAACGCTTTTAATGTCAGCTTTGGCGCTACCCTTACAGGACCTGTTTGGTCTGTGTGACATCACTCTTTCAAAACATTATCCAATCACCTTTCACCTGACTTCCCGTCTCCCCTCCCACCTCAGGAGGCCTGACCAATGGCAGTGGGCGTTTCATCTCTGCAGCGCCGGGAGCCGAGGCCAAGTACCGCAGTGCAGCCAGCTCGGGCTCCTCCCTCTTTTCTCCCAGCAGCCAGCTGTTCCCGTCGTCGCGGCTACGCTACGGCATGTCGGACGTGATGCCGTCAGGCCGCAGCCGCCTGCTGGAGGACTTCAGGAACAACCGCTACCCCAACCTGCAGCTCAGAGACATCGCTGGACACATCATGGAGTTCAGCCAGGACCAACATGGCAGCAGGTACACACACATACACATAGACACAGACAGAGAGAAGATGACAACAAACAATTGTAGAGAAATTACAGCACTATCGACACCCAAATATATCACACACCCACCAAGTAAATCCCCCAACCTGACACACCCTCCATCACATTTGGAGGCCTGGTGCCATTTGGTCAACTTTTCTGCCTCATGAGCTCGTGTAGATTTCTCATCTCCATTCTTTGCTCTTATTGATAAGGAAAAGTCCAGAGGCTTGCTGTTGCAGGGGCAGGGGGCCCTACAGAGCCTGCTTTGGCACAGGGGGCTGCTGTCTGGGTCTGTCTGGACTAAACCATCCCCGAGTCAGACTTTGCTCTGGAATGTTCTATTAATACACCATGACGTCCAGTCTACACATTCCAGACCCCCCCCAGCCCCCTCCCTCCCCTTCATTCTCGTCACTGTCGCTCACATGTCTTTATCTGCGTTTCCCTGGCTTCCATCCCTTCCCCTGGTAGACCACTTGGAGCTGTCTACTCCTGCTCACTCGTGTCCCCCTCTCTCCTCTCTCCACTCTCTTCTGGTTTTGATCTCCCGATCTCAGACTGGTCCCTCTTGACCTCTCCCCGTCTCAGGTTTGCCATTTTAAAAAATGCGGGAGTAGTCTCTCTCTCTCTCTCTCTCTCTCTCTCTCTCTCTCTCTCTCTCTCTCAGAGCTTAGTCTCAGAACAGCATAATGTCTTCTTACCCTCTGAAAGCAAACCTAGAGAAAAGGACAATATGAAGAATACATATCGAGGCAGAATGCTGCAGATATCTGTTGAACTTGGTTTCAACTGTAATTCCACTAGGGTATTCAGTAATGGAAATCTAATGTGCCTAACCCTCTATGTCTATCTCTGTCTATCTATAGGTTTATCCAGTTGAAGTTGGAGCGGGCCAGTTCAGCAGAGCGCCAGCTGGTTTTCAGTGAGATCCTGCAGGCAGCCTACCAGCTCATGGTGGATGTCTTTGGGAACTACGTCATCCAGAAGTTCTTCGAGGTGTGTGTGTGTTTTCACACGCGGTGATTATTTACAATATGCGTGAAGCCTGGTTCATACTTCACACGGACGTGACCAGCGCCACTCAAAACAAAACAACGTTAAGTTAGACAGCTGCGTTGGTCGCAGACGAGGCTTGCGAGCAAGGGCCTTCACCTCTTCGTAACGATGCGGATGGCGGCATAAGCCGGTGTGAAGTGTGAACCAGGCTTGAGATGAACCAGGCTTGAGATGAACCGAGGCGTATCTGAGCTGGTTATTCCCTGGAATTGCACGCATGCTTCTTGTTAGGCTTCAGGTTGCTTGTGTTTTAGGGGAACAAAAGACTTGTAATGTATGCGACATGTTTGTGTAATGTATTGTGTTGGTTAAAGGATTAACAAGCCTACTTTGTGTCTGTCTGTGTGTGTGTGTGTGTGTGTGTGTGTGTGTCTGTGTGTGTGTGTGTGTGTGTGTAGTTTGGCAGCCTGGACCAGAAGCTAGCTCTGGCGGAGAGGATCCGGGGTCATGTTCTCTCCCTGGCCCTCCAGATGTATGGCTGCAGGGTCATCCAGAAAGCCCTGGAGTTCATCCCCTCCGACCAGCAGGTCATCGTAAGTACACAGAGCTCCCGTGTGTCAGAGAGAGAGAGAGAGGCTTGGTGCGGGTATGCTCTCGCTATTGTCCATTGCCTGTCAAAAACATTAGACGCACTTATACAGTCGCAACTACGACGTGACTTGGTCTGTATCCAAAACGGACACGGTGATTTGTTTTTTTCAACAAATCCAAAGCATAGCCACTTCCCACGCGCGCACATCACCGTTGGGAATGAGAGTGCACTGGGCATGCAGCACTGATTTCTGTTCCTAAATCAATACAGAAGTGTTGATAAGCAGTGTGTTCCTCACAGTTTGACAGCGTATTTCATCTACATTATGGTTCGGTTTGAGAGCTGCCTCGTATAGCGGCACATCCCCTGCAGGCATCCTATCATCAACAGTGAATGAAGCTAAGGATACCTCAGTTTATATGGTAATTTAAACTGCAGGAGTTGGAATAGGTTTAAATGCACATCTCCTGGAAATAATTTTGCTCAAACTTCATTGGTTTTAGGAAGACTAACTGTGTGTGTGTGTGTGTGTGTACGTGCGTGCCTGTGTGCGCGCGCGCATGTAATAGAGCAAGGGGGGTGAGACTGAAAGGGATCTATCCTGAAAGGGCCTTAGTAGATGCCTCCGGGGCAGTTGAAAGGCAGAGAAGTTGTTTTTCAGGCTTCGTGAGCTACCTTGAAAAATGAAGCAAAGTTAGAGAGTGCTT
>OMKK01014093.1:12057-24370 GCA_900302305.1 Polymixia japonica | reverse complement strand
CTCTCTCTCTCTCTCTCTCTCATGTCTCCCTGGGCATTAATTAAAGATTGAGGAAGAAGGACACACAAGCAGGATAGATAGCCAGCACGACTGTTGCCACATGAACAGGGCAAAGCGACAGAGGGCCAGCCCAGCGTGGCAGGTTGCGTGGTAACCGTATACCCACGGAGTGTGCGTGTCACGAGAGACCAAGCTAACATACCTCGATTCAGGAATACAAATTACCCCGTAGTATTGAGGTGAGTGAGGCAAAAGTAAGAGAAGTGACTCTAAACATTTACCTTGAGAGGCTGGGCTGGCAGATGCCTCTGTGTTTCTCCCAATCAGTAGTCCTCTCTTTCTTGCTAGCTCTCTCACTCCCTCGCAGCGGACAGGGGAGGACAAATGACTGCTCTAATAGGTTTTCTTGTATTCTGTTGCTACCGTTGTTTCATCCAAGTCTAGCTACAACACTGGAGAGGACAGGATACCTTGCCTGCTTGTTTGTCTGACTAAGAGCCTGCCTCTCTGTCTACAAGTCTGAGTACTTGTATAACTGCCTGTCTAACTGTCTGGCTGTTTGCCTAGCTGCCTAATTGGCTGCCTGTTTACCTGCCTAAATGCCTGTCTCCATGGTTACCTTTGCATCTCCCTGTGTGTCTGGTTGTTTATCTGTTGAGCCCTCTGTCAGTTTATCTGCCAGCCTGCTTTCCTAACTACCTGTGTGCTGACTTCCTTCCTTGTGTACTGAGATTAGCATAGCCCTTCCTCCTCTCTCACCTGCACTCATCTAACCTGTTCTGCAGTGTGTGTGTTCATATACTGTATGTGTGCTTGTGTGCCTTTGTTTCCATTTTGTGTGTGTTTACTGCGTGCGTGTGTGCATGCATGTGTGTGAGAGACTAGCACCATCGTAGATTTGCTATTCTTACATGTACTATTCTTCCATGGCATGGCACTGTTATGGCAATGTCATGGCAAAATTAAAGGGATTAGTCAAAGTGTTTATTCATCATGTGCACAGTATAACACAGGGTCATTCTGAACAGTGAAATTATAACACAATATTGATTATAATGTATTACTGTTATTACTCCTAAGTTTATGACTTGTATTAAGAATAAAGAATGAATGTGTAATGTGATTGTTAGTGACAATTGTTGCTTTTGGTACGTTCATGCTCTTTTATCGATGTTCTACCACCACTGGCAACGCTGAATTTAGACGTGAAATGAAAAGTATCTGATCTGCAGTAACATCACAGGACAGCCAATGAATTTGGCTAAACCAGAGGGTTTTTAATTGTGTTTTTTTGGGAGTGTTTTCAGTTGGAGGGAAGAACAGGGACATTTCAAGGACAGGTCGAGCCGGGGACAAGATGCCAAAAAAGGGACTGTTCCTGGAAAACGTGAATGTCTACATTAAACCCACAGCTGGTTGCTGGAAGCTACTATTAATACTACTACTAAGATGCTATTATGTCATGTTCTTTTACAATATTTTACAGTGCACATAAAGTGTTCATAATGTCCATATGTCTTATAGGAAAAACTTTTACTTTTACTTTTAAAATAAGTTAAATGTTGTTTTAAGTGTTAGAACCTATGGTCTCTGCTGGTTGATTGACCAATTCTGTTTACTGTTTTTTAAAGGCACAATTTGTTTTGTAAACAGTGTGATGTGGCTGTTTGGAAGCACTTTGCCCAACAGAAAATGTTTAAAAGCCACTCAAACACGGGGAACTCCTCTGTGTTTACTGCCGAAAGTCACTAAGCAAAAGATGACTGATGCTGACTGAAGCAACATACAAAGCAAAACAACAGTGTTGGAATTCCTTGCGTAGCCGCAACAGGGCAACACTTAGAGACCTATTGCGGATTGTGCCTTTAAAGAAGAATACATCTACAGTATTGTTGTTTTTTTTTGCTTCAATCTACTACTAAAAATACTAAACATTTAAAGCCATTACAGGCAGAATTTTTGCTGTAACATTATAAAATACATTTTGGTTGCATATTGTAATGGAAGAATGACACCACTGCTATTAAGATTGATTCCCTAGAAATCGTGTTCACTACGTAATTCTATGACATCGAGTACGATCTCTTGCGAAAATAGAAGGATGTGCGGATGTACATAAAAGCTGTCATCTTTGTTTTATTTGCTTTTGTATCTGATCGTAGAGTCTAGCTGGTAATTTATATACTGACTTAGCCACATATACCCATGGCCTGTGTAACCTATTGTTTAACCCTGTCATTTGACTTAAAAGTCCACGTTTATCATGTCACTTAAAAAATATGTTTTTATCAACTTTCTACTCCTACTTTGGCTGTTTTCTGTTTAAACTGTTATAGTCTTTTGCCCAGGCATTAAGATGCTATGTGCATGTTGCACATTATATATAAAGATGCACATTACACAAAATATCTTTATTTCGGTGTTGGCCGTCCTCCTTCTTGGAGTTCAATTTTTCATGACATTGTGTTTTAGGGCAGGAAATTAAGGTGTGGCTTTCAATAATGTGGCATTCCTTGTTTTTCATTTAAAAGTGTAAAGTGTAGTGTGAAATTTCTGTGTAATTTACCCTTTATAGTAATTTGATTTGATTATATTGAGATATGGACAGTTTTGGTGGTAATAGATTACATTTTACAGGATTACATCAATCTGATTATAAAACTGTTCATTGTAAAGGTGTCAGAGGTAAGGTGTAAGTGTGTAAACAGTAATACATCCGACACACAGATTGTCCCCTGAGATGAGACACTGGATATGGGCCGGGTTTTGGAGACACAGCTTGTAGTAATTTGATTACAAAACAGATTAACCTAACCCTGAACAGGGAGAGGAATTGCCTCACCTCTTTGAGAACAGTGACTTATCTCGGCTTGGTATTGAATTCAGTCCTGATGCAAGCCTCTCTGACGCCAGAGAGGATCTATGTTTTGACAGAGAGCTTATCCCAGTTCACTGTGGAAAAGCATGTTGTTGTAAAGTGCGGCCGGAGGCCGCTCAGCCTGATGGCTGCAGCAGCCCAGGTTGTGCCGTTGGGGTTGCTTCACATGCCGCCATTGCAGCAGTGGTTTTGCAAAACAGAAGATGAGCCCACACGAGGATGGGCTGCAGCTACTTCCTCTGACCCCAGATTGCCTTTCTGTGGCAAATTGGTGGCTTTCACCCCCTGGACTCTAGGAAGGGGTCCTGCTAGGGCCAGTGTGAGTGAGGGCGGTCATAATGACAGATGATTCTAAGATTAGCTGGGGAGCTCTTTGGGCAGGGAACCCCATTCAGGGCCTGTGTTCTATGGTGGTGTCCTACATCAACCGCCAGGGAGGTATGAGGTCTCCATCTCTGCACACCAAAGTGCAAAAGCTCCTTCTTTGGGCACATGTCCACCTTCCTGGGATGGCCAATGTGGCAGCCGATCTTCTGTCCAGGGGCCCCAGACCTAGGGAGTGGTGTCTTCACCTGGACATCATGCAGACCATGCAGTCAGAGAGGCTCAGGTGGACCTCTTTGCTTCTCAGGAGACCACTCATTGCCATCTGCGGTACTCACTGGTGGGACTCGAAGGGACATTGGAGGTGGGTGCATTGGCAAAGCAGTGGCCTCGGGCTTGTCTTTATGCTTTCCGTCCTTTTCCTCTTCTGCCAGTTGTCCTGGCAAGGCAGAGGGGCGGAGGTCCTGCTTGTCACTCCAGACTGGCCCCACCAGTCATGGATGGCAGTTCCGAGGGAGTTACTTGTGGGGGCCCAATGGCATCTCCCACTCAAAGTCAGCATGCTGTCACAGGCTCAGGGGCTGCTTTGGCACCCAGGGATCTTCAACCTCCATGTTTGGCCCCTGGATGGGGGGAGGGTTTGCATGGCCTGGAACCAGCAGTGCTGAGTACCTCGCAGGCTTCCAAAGCCTCCTCTACAAGGGCCCTCTACACAAGAAGATGGGACAGGTTTTGTCACTGGTGCCACTCCAGGGGATTGGACCCAGTGTCATATGACGTCACAGCGGTGCTATCATTTCTTCAGTCCCTCTTCAAAATGGGGCTCGCTGAGTCAACTTTGAGGGGCTATTTGGCTGCCAAATCTGACCGCCACGATCATATTGGTGACCGTACAATTGGCTCACACCATCTTGCCGGCAGATTCCTCAGAGGGGTAAGGCGGCTTTGCCCGCCATGCTTCCCTCTTGGGACTTGCAGCTTGTTCTGAATGCTCTTGCTGAGCCCCAGCCCCAGTTTGAACCGTCAACCAGTCTGAGTCTGAAGCTCCTCTCACTCAAGACAGCCTTCTTGCTTGCCATTGCCTCTGCAAGGCGTGGGAGTGAATTACACTGTCTGTACACCCCTCATGTGGCTCGAGGAAGAGGGCTCTCCCATTTCTCTCCTTCAAAATCCTGCTTTTAAACCCTGCTTTTAAGTCTTAACCTCGGTCCTTTGTTTCTCGCAGTCGCACCGCGCTCGCTGTGCCCTGTTCGGGTCCTGAGAAGCTATGTGGCTCGCACCAGCACAATTAGGCAAACAGATGGGCTTTTTGTTTGCTATGGAGATTCAAAGCACCGTCTGGCCCACTGGGTGGTTGACGCAATAACTATGGCCTACAGCAGTTAAGGTGTGCCCCCCTCCGACCGGTGTGGTGGCCCAGTCCACCAGGGGTATGGCTGCTTCAAGGGCTTTGTTTTGGGGCGCTTCACTGGATGATATTTGTACAGCAGCTGGCAGGGCTTCATCCCTAACCTTTGCCAGGTTTCAGTGCCTGAATGTGGCATCATCATCTGTGGCCTCCTCTGTCCTTGGGGCAATGGAGCACACCTAACTGGTCCACACCACACACACTTCGGTGTGGTTTGTTTGTTTGTTTTTTCTTTCCTATGCTTTGCAGGAATTAAGACCTTGGAACTCGATTATTCAATAAAAAATATTGTATTTGAACTGCAATGTCTATCACGAGCTTGATTGCCGCACTACATACCCCTCCTGACTTAATTTGTTATGCTGTTGACCCATACAGTGGTGTGTTGATCGATATGAAATAGAACGAATGGTTACATAGGGTAACCTTGGTTCTATGAATGAAGGTCAACACGCCACTTGGTGTGGTCACTGGAGCAATTGTATGGCCTTCAGTTGGCAAAAGAGAACGTGTGCACGGACACGCAGCCACATTTATAGCTGGTGACGGTGTGTCCGCCGGTAGAGCGGCTGATTTGCTAAACAATCTCCTAGACAGCTCCCCTCTCGGCGAGGCTGACCCATACAGCGGCGTGTTGACCTGGAAGCAATGGATTACATGTCCTTTTTTACTTTACAGTTGCTTTAGGATTACTTGTTACAATTTTATACTGATAATCAGTAATCCGTAACTGACAACATTCACCAAGAGGTCATGGTAACAGAGAAATTCAAGGTTTTGATCCAAGGATTGACAGTATGTGTTGACAATATACGAGCGCAAAACATACATGTTACATTAATTTTGATGTAATAGAGATTTGCTTACATCAGCATTTTTTGTAAACATTGAAGTAACAGAGCAACTCTGTTACAGTATATGTGAATACACCTAAAAAAAAGTGAAATTAATATTTCAACAAAATGCAATGTGCATTTGTGCAGCATAGGCCGTTTGCAGTGTTTTTGCAGAAAAACTAGAATTACTGGTCAAGATTAGAGGCAGAGAGAAATGCAGCATGGAAATCAAACTGAAAAATAAATGGCGAAACAGAGAGAGAGAGCGACAGAGAGAGAGAGAGGGAGACAGAGTAGCATATAAACTGACTATTCCATCCTTGTTCTTCAGCCTCTTGGCAGGGTGCGTCTCTTTCAATTGTGTCCCTACAGCAGTGATACTGTCATCAGAGCCCCAGTGCATCAATACGCTGGCCCGTAATAGGCCTTTCATTAGCAACTCATCAATATCCTCCAAGCAAAGGACAGCCACTCAGCGCTGGCTTCCACAATGTTTTGGTATTAAAATGTTGAAAATAATTTCTGCTAGTGCTTTAAACATTGAATCAGAATATTTGGTTTTACAATTAATATAATGAGATTTGAGGAGAGAAATAACATTTTGAGTTACATTTTTCAACATAAACCATTGAATGTGAGCAGATTAAGAGAGATGAGTGTTTTCATTAAAGCAGAGAGAGGGAAATTAATGTCTGGGTCAAAGTGTCTAGACACTAAACATAATTGGTTTGCTGCTAGGATTTTCGATTTATCTATCATTCTCTTAAACACACTGACTGACTAAACAATTTAAGATATACCCTTTTTAACATTTTTAAATGTAATCTGCTATACTTTCTTTACAAAGCATTTGTCACATGATTGGGAAACAGTTTAAAAAGTTCAAATTTCAGAAACAGTTGTTCTAAAAAAGTTTCCAAAAAATGTTTTGTTGATATCGTCATGGTTCATCATTTTAACTAATGGTTACAGTTATCTGTACGACAATGAGCAACTCATTGGCTAGGTGTACCTGTAGGTTTTAATGGAAAATGTAACGAATCTAAACATGCAGTTTTTTTAGTTTTTTTAACACAAATATATGAGCTCCCTTGACATATTATGGCATTTGCGTGGTGGGAAAAAAATAGCACCCTTACATCTGTGAATGTCAAGCTATTTGTTTAATGACTATGGCCTGCATACTATATGCAAGAAGGCTCTTTATGGGGCCATAGTTTTCAGTTATCACTTATCACTGAGGAGATGCCTATGGCCTTAACAAGCACAGGTATGGATGGCTGTGGGCTGCTAAGTACCATTTCCTGCTAGCTTGAATGTTAAGTAGCAGTACTGACACATGCCAGTAAAATTGCGTAGATCTGTCTCCTTTGCCTCTTTGCATCATCAATGAGTCAATTAATTAAGTTTGTTTAAACTCACATTTGGCAACATTTTAAGATACCAGGAAGAAAACAACTCCAAAACATAGAAGGCGCCCTGGAGGAAAGGCGCAAGCGCAAATTTAACGCCAAATTACCCAAAATAACTTGGAGAGGTGTTGCGGAAGCTGAGGGAGAGATCACCATCTGTGGTCAGGCTGCCAAGCAGGGCTGTGAATTGGAGGCACTAGAGGAGTTCTGTTTCTTCCTTCCATACCATCAAGCATAAAGGTGAAAAGTCAGTTAATAAGTGCAAGGCTATGACTCGGGGCCGTGTGCAATTAGTCTAGGGGGCGAATTCCACCAATCTGCCTAAAACTTGGATCAACTACAACTAAAGTTACCAACATTTCAAACCAAATGAAGAATATGCGTTCCAAAAACCATAATCAAATAAAACATTATACAGTTTGCTGTCCTTACAAAAAGACCCAACTGTCAAAGCAGAACAAAAAAGGGAGTGATGACGAGTTATAGTCAAGCTGCCGAGGTGGAGGAGGCTTGTCCCGGTCTTATATGCCATTAGGCATGAAGATGGTAATTTACTAAGTATAAAGCAATTAATGGGCCAGGCTTGTCTAGGCCTTATACATCCCAGGGCATGAAGAATGAGTAAGTAAAGTAGTTACTCAGTAAACTCAAATTTTATGACCTAATCTTTCTGGCAGAAATTATGTTTAACTGTCTTTAAATCTTGTCCTTTTTCAACACCATAGGTAGGCAGTACATTTGTATACGAGGACATATATAGTCACTCATGATGGCAGAACTGTATAGATTTATTGATTATAAAAACACTAATATCAACTTTGATGAATGTAGTTTGAATGTAGTTTCAAGAATGCTGTGACAATGGGTAGCCCTGGGAACCAGTAGACTCAAATGAGATTTATAATGATACATTATAGGCAAAAAATATTTTCAGTAATGTTTGACTGTTTGAAATATTGTACTAGAAAATATCAATACAGATAATACACCACATGTTCCATTCTGAGGTTTACTTTAAAGCAAATTTGTCACGTAATGAAAAACACTTCAACCTTAACAAGCTGGTGAGGACGGTTGGCTCTGTTATTGGACTGAGTTTGGACTGTGTGTAGGCAGAGGGACAGGGAAGGATGAGGTCTAAACTGAACTCCATCGCAGACTATAAATCCCGCCCCCTCCACAGTGAGCTGTGCAGCTATAGACCACCTTCAGACTCTGTTTCATCCCTCCAGAGTGCAGCATGGAACACTTTAAAGGCGCAATCTGCAATTGTGTTTTAAGCGCTGCCCCAACGCAGCTAAGCAAGGAATTACAACATCGTCAGCATCAGCCATCATTCTCTTAGTGAATTTCGGAAGTAAATATAGAGGAGTTCCTCATGTTTGAGTGGCCTTTAAAAGTTTTCCGTTAGGTAAAATGCTTCCAAACATCCACGTCACGCTGTTTATCAAACCAACAGAAATGGGGCAACATGACTGTTCAAACCAATCACGGATTGTGCCTTTAAGCACTCCTTTGTCCCAACTACTATCTGAGTCCCGACTGCACAATGCCCTCTGCCAGAATGACCCCAAGCCAGCTAGGAGGGTACTGAACAGAACTGTTCAGAGGATGGCCCAGAACTATATCAAACTGTACCAACAAAAACAATTGCAAATTGCATGTTTTCTAAGGCACATGCACCTATGCACACCTTCTGTACGAAGTATCTAACGTGACGCTCTCTGCTCTCTCAGTCCTCTAGTGCTCTGCCAACCGCACATGTGGGACTGAGTTATTGGCCTTATGGAATTACTGTATGTCACAGTAGATTCATTAAAGGAGAAGTAAAACTAACTTCACGGTGTTGATTACTCTCCTCCATGTCAGTCGAATCCCAACCGAAATTTTTAGTCTGCACGATATTGCCGCCATTAGAAGCCGATTCAACGGGCTGCTATGGGGCCCATTGTTAGTTTGTCCAGAGTTCAAAACAAAATACAAATGACCATCAAATATCCTAAAATGACTCATGCTGCATAATCAGAGGGTTCTGTAGCCCAATGATTGCAGTGAGTCCAGAAAGTGTATTTCCTTCAGCATTTAGCCTTCCTTCTAGGCATGCATGACAATGACCACCAGTTTGGAAAAAAAAAAAAAATCAATTGCCACACCAGAGGTCAAACAGGAGGACATGCATGAAAACTGCATTAGTACTTTGCAATATTTAAAAACAATGCCTTTTTTTAATAAAGGTCCATGGCTCATGGCTAGGCTAATATGCAAAACAGTTCAATAAAATAATCTCACCACTGGATGTTTTTTAATCAATTATCAGCTATTTGCACATGATGAGACCATTATGAATCCGCACTCCAGGTCGTAGTTGGATAATAAGCTTTACAACAACGTTCTTCTTGAATTTGTTATGTTTAAGCTGGCAATCCTCACACAGGTGCAGGTAGAAGCTAATTGGCTCAACAGTGACATTGCAATACGATGCAGCTTCGTATCCATCACATTGAGCCCCCCCGTGTCCCGTTTTAATATGGGCTTCATTGATTGCATCATATAAATCCCCCTTTGCTACAAGAATCGTGTCCAAGCCTCTCCTGGCGGTTTTCTTGACACTGTTACAGTCGACCAGTTCTATATCTCACAGGCCTCTAACGGGCTCTGTCGGCTTGTCTTTTTTTGCATACATGACTCACCCAATCAGGTGAGTCATGTATACTACTGTCATGTATACTACTGGGTCCCAGCCTATAAAAGGCTCCCTCCACCTCAAACAAACCCTTCCAGTTTTATCAGTTTAATAAGAGCATCACAAGAGAATGAACCACTGCCGTCAACGATGACATTGTTCGATAATCAGCTAAGGCTGGGTGATATATAGAGTTTCCCGATATATTTTCAAACATGAAAATGAATATTGAGATAATTTAGCCTACGCGTTTTTTTTTTTTAAATTATTTTATTTTAACACTGTTACTCTTAAAAATCCACACCAAACAACCTCTCCCTTTCTCTCCTTCGCTCCAGTTCCCACCCACTTGTAGCTCATCTGTGGTGTGTTGTTACAAAAATGTACACAAGACATTGGATATGTGGTATAGAAATACAAACATCATCTTGTATTGAATATCGCCATTGTCTCCAAACATATAGCGATATCACTTTTCAGCCATGTTGCCCAGCCCTATAATCACCTAACCTAATACTGCCTGACCTGCTCAGGAGCAGCCAGACTACCCCAGGGAGAGACACTGCCAGCTTTAACCGGCCAGCATTCCCCCTCTGGTGTGCACTGACAGTGAGGATGAGAGCGAATAGGGCTTTTAACCCTTGACCCCCCCCTCCAGGGCCACAGCAGATCTCACTCAGGTCTCAGCTGATACAGCTATAGAGACCAGTGTTAACAGCCCGGTCCTCTCACTCGATTGTGTCAGGAAGTGTCAGGCTCCGGGCTAAACAGTCGGTACGCCCCTGTTATCCCTCTATCACGCTTCTGGCCGCTCTCTCAGTTAGGAGGCAGCCAGCCAAGTGGTCTAAAACCATGTAGCGGGGGTCCCTGCTGCAATAAACTGGTACTTGTGACATTTCCCATATCAAGCTGGGACCCAATGTAACCTTCCCCGTTCCTGCCTTGACTAGCAGTACAGTAAGCGAGATGTACTCTCCGCATGCTGTGAAACAATCTGACAATTGGACACAATCTGTCTCAGGGCCTGTCACTGATAATCTAAAAGCTAATCCAGCCTTGTTTAATGTTAGATCTCTAGCAAAACCTGGTTAGATAAAAATGGTGGTGCAACAAGGAGGTGGAGTAGCCACTTTATTTATTGATGTATTTCAGCAGACATTATTTGGAGATTTTATATCCTTTGAATATCTTTTCGCTATAATTAAATGTTCCCTCGAGTTCCACTGCTAATCATTTACAGGCCACCAAAATACTCAATTTTCTTCGAAGTTTTTTGGAGTTCAAAGCCATTGACTGCATAACTCTCGCAGAAATTGCGTTACATCTTAAGCCGTCCACCTGCATGTCAGTCTTCGCGCGCCCACAGCCAAGTGCATATAGTCTAGTACATGCTCTCCATGCATTCGTCGGCTGTGGGAGTACTTTTTGGACTCACTGTGCAATTGTTTGGATTATGCAGCATGAGTCGTTTTGGGATATATCAGGTTTTGAACACTGGACAAACTAACGATGGGCTCCGAGGCAGCCCATTGAATCAGCGTCTAACGCAGTCAATGTTAGGCAGACTTACAAACTTCAGTTGGGATTCGACTGGAGGACATGGACCAACACCGTGAAGTTAGTTTTATATGAACTTCTTTAATTAGTGCCCTCATTTTTGTTAGTGGTCAGGTTGCTCTTGAAAAAGAGATTTTAATCTCAATGAGACTTTTCTACCTGGTTAAATAAAGGATATTGATTGATACTGATTGATTGAGATTGTGCGCACTCTCATTTTGATTATTTCGTGTGCACATTTCTGAGAGAGGAAGAGAGAGTGTGTGTAGCGCCTGTGTGTACTGACATGCATTAGCAGCAACTCTAGCATGGTGAGATGTCCACCATAACAAACCAGAGCCACCACTCTGATGGCCATTGGGTCATTCCATGCCAAGTCAGCTTATGGCTCCCATGTAACCATGGCAACCAGATACCTTATATACAAGATTTCAAGCTTCTAGCTCCAATAATTCTCAAGTTATCAAGCTTTTAAAATGAGGAAAACATTAATATATAAGTCATATAATATATAATAATATAAGTCATGAGTGCTAAAAAGGCACTCTAATTTGAAGGGGGCGTAACTCCAGAAGGTATAAAATAAAAAATAAAAATAATTGTAGATAAGAGAATTTAAAAGAAACAACACAAAATATTACAGAATAAACATGCAATATAGTGTAACTCAGGCTAAGGTGTCTAGATAAAAGATGTTGCACAGTGCCAGTCGCTCTCAGAGGCATATATTTCTCTCTGACACGCACAAAAAATGTAGCTTATGCTCACAAATTAACAAAAACGAGGGTAATTAATTAACCACGATTTATATCCTGTGCCCCCACAATAGCATTTTGTTAGTTTGGTGTAGTACATCGTGGCCTTGATTTTTTTTCCCCCCATGGCCAATGTGGGCTCTGTAAGCCACTGAGTTACAGAGGGAAAGAAATTCACTGTGAAGTGCCGAGGCTCTGCCACTTATTAACATTTATGTACATTAAAATCGAAAAAGAAGAAGAACGATCCCAGTAGGGAAAGGGTTGTATCATTTTGTGTCCTGTCCTGTGTAATTGAGTGTCCTGCCCTGTGTAATGTGTGTCCTGTGCCATCAGGTGGGTCTTGTCTTGTCACATCATATCATATCTTTGTATGCATTTAGTACAAGACTTCAGATTGGTGCTATATTTAAGCATTTTTGTGAATATTCTCTAAGACTGTGAATGTACCATTGGTTTT
>OMKK01014089.1:1609-13070 GCA_900302305.1 Polymixia japonica | reverse complement strand
TTGTTGATTTAAAAAAAATATATATATATATACATGCTAATTTGAATTCAGAGCACTAACCCCCCAGAACATCACCTAGAGAACAATGAATATCATCACGTGTTTCTCTCTCGTCTCAACGTCCAACAGCCGAAGAGCCTGGAGGTGAACAGCCGCAGCGTCGGCCCTCGCTCGCCCCTCTCCCGCCTCAGCCAGCCCACTCCTCCCTGGCAAGACCAGGGGGCGGAAGAGAGGAAGAGGAAGGAGGAGCAGGAGCGCCACAGACAGGCGGAGGAGAGGAGGAAGAGGGAGGAGGAGGAGCGAGAGCTTCGGCGCCTCCAGGAGGAGAGGGAGAGGAGGGAGCGGCAGGAGGCGGACGAGAGGAAGAGGAGGGAGGAGGAGGAGCTGAGGAGGCAGAGGATGAGAGAGGAGGAGGAGGAGGAGAGGGAGGAGGAGCGGAGGCGCCAGGAGGCGGCGGAGCAGCAGCAGCGCAGGGAGAGAGAGAGAGCCCAGGAGCAGCAGCAGTGGTCAGTAGACGCGCTGCTCTCGTGACGCAGAGGCGCACTTTGTTTAGATGTCCCCCGCGCCCCTCAGCTGCCTCTCACACCAACGTTAACAAACCTGAGCACTAACCTAAAAATATAACCTGACTTGCTGTCTGCGCATCACCATAACATCCACTAATTTGTCTGCATGTGCTTTGTCTTCCGTCTGTGTGCTGTAACGCTCTCCCCACCCCTCTCTAACCCTTCACCAAAGGGATGGTGAGTCCTATGGCTTTGCCAATGCCCGGCCTGGGCTGTCATATGCAGACAGGTTAGTATGCGAGAACGGCCATGTATTTTTTTTTGTGGGCATCTGCAGCCAAGCTGTGCGTGGATAATCTCTCCCTGTCTAACTTTTCCACAGCTAATCGCACTAGCATGCTCATGCGACACTTGTGACACTTAAGCAATATATGTCTGCCTCATGTCTCATAACAACTCAAGCTTCATGTCAAAGTTTAATGACACAGTATATCAATAATATTAATATAAGTAATAAGTTTGATAGGCTGTATTTTACCTCGGTTGATCAATATGGCTTTTGATTGATATTTTACCCCCCTGTAGAGGGAAGTTTGATTAATTAAATCTTGATTATCTTAAATGTCTTTGGTTGGATGAACAGGGCAAAGTCTAAATCCACCCCCCAGCTCGATGAAGTGGAAAAACCAGAGAGGAAAGGTCAGTATTCTTGACTCAATTAACCCGTCAGTTCACATTGAGTGATAATATAGATTACCTCTAGTACATTTGTTGGTAGGATGCGTGACTACTCAGGGATATGAAAACCTGCGCTGTTACTTGCTGTTGTTAGGTGCAGCAGATTCTGTATTTATGTGTTCAGGTGTGTGGGTGTGTGTTTTAGTTTGTCCGTGCATTTGTTTTCATCTGCAAGTGCGTGTACACCTGTGGGTGTGTGCACATGTACATACATAGGTCATATGTGGGTTGTACCCTAGGTTTGTATGGGCGACCTGGGGGCATGGCCCACTGGTTGATGGAAGAGCAGTTGAGGCATCAGCGTGACAAACAGGCCCAAAGGCAGAGAGCTGCGTCAGAGCTGGAGATGGAGAGGAGAAACATCCTCAATGCAATGAGATACAGACAGCCAGAGAGAGGTGGGCTAGGCCCCAATGCTGCTCCTGTCTAATCAGTTCACGTCCAAATGGCCGCATTCTTATTATGATCCCCTGAGTCAGCTAATCAGTCATGTTTGACATTCCAGTAACTCAAAGTTACGGCTGTTTGATTAACAGCTGACCAACCGATTGACCAATCAATTAATCAATTAGTCAGTTAGCTGGAAAATTGCATGAAGTAAAACAATATTGATTTGCTGTTATTACCTACCGTGCTTTTTTTTCTTTGTTTGTTGAAAAAAATGCTTGGATATAAGAAATGGTTGATACTGATGTTCCTATACTTTAATTGCACTAAGAATTATGCAAATGTAAATCTCTGATCACTGGTTACAGCAGATTCCAACATCGCTACATCAGATTCCATTCCCTCTGTTCTGCTGTTTCCATTTTATCCTTCTTGTGGTACCTGTGCTTGATTTGCTAATTGCAGCAACTTCGTCAAATAATGAAGTTATCTGTCTGAATCTATCTGTTCCATCTCTGCGCAGTGACAAGCAGCGGGGTGGGTGAGGCGTCATGGAGGGACTCTCAGAAGAAGGGCCAGCAGTCTCAGGCAGAGCTGGAGAGGCAGCAGATCCTGAAGGAGATGAAGAAGAAGACTCATCTGCTGACAGACAACAGCTGGATCCGCCAGCGTGCCGCCGCCGCCAACAAGGAGCCCGTTGATATTCCCATGCGCAGGTACAGACCGGCGCTGTGATGAAGTACTGTAAAGGTTTTAGCTACCGTAGGTAGATCAGTCTAAGTTTGATGATTGTGGAGGAGTGTGTTGAGTATGTCACTTCACATTTTGATGCAAAGTGAGTGGACAAGGAGAAAATTCCTATTTTTATGTTTTTTACATTTCATGGTGAAGACCGCTCCTGTGGTGCAGTGTGTGCTTGTTTGAATAACCTTAGAGCTATTAAAAGTCAACTTGAGTGTGTATTTAAAGTGGCAATCTCAAAGATCTCTGTTTCGTTGTCTTTGGCGGCACCTATGGCGAAAAGTGGTAATTGCAGGTGTGTTTTCGGACCTCACTTCAAAGTTGAAAACGTGTCACTAACGCTAATTTGAATGCATGGCGGGAAAGTCGCCACAGACACCTGGTTCTTAATACTCATAATACTGCAAACGCAAGGGCTTTCATCATTGGGCCATAAGCTCAATCACCATTGCGTTACCTCATTCGGTGATAGATAGTGACTTAACAGACATTTATTTAAATGAAAATCTTCTGAGTTCGAGATTGACACTTTAAGTACACATTAAGTCACTCAAATGGTGTTGGCACTAGTCTGGCTGTCTGGTTGAATTTTTCTTGCCCATTTGGATCATATATTTGATAAGTAGCACAAATAATAAAGAATATCAGGGTGAGTACACTTGAAACCTAGCAGCCAGACAGTTAAATGCTTCAACTAACCAGCTAACATGGGCCGGGTTGGCTTTGCAGAGGAGAGTCTCTTGACAACCTGGACACCCCTCGCAACTCCTGGCGGTCGTCGTGGACGCCTGGTAGTACCTCCTCCATCCCCAACTATAGCCGACCTCACTCCGCCCTGTCCGGCAGCACGTCCACCTACGGCGGGGCTCCGGGGCCCCGGCCCGGCTCAGCCACGCTGCCTTCCTCCTACTCCATGGGATCCCTTAGAGGTGGGGCAGGAACCCCCTCGTCCCCTTGGTCGCGCGAACCGACATCCCCCTCGCCCTCGTCTCCCTCGCCCGCCACCTCTCCGGAGCCCACCGGTGACACACGCCCTCCCCAGCAGCGTAGCAGGTAACCATCAATTCAAAGCCAGTATGGCGCATCACTAAAAACTCCCGACAAGCTGCCTCTAACCACTGACTGGTACACTGGGGTCATGTGCTGGTCAACATATTCCATTTACCAACTGTTGTTCATGTAACACCATAACCCTGGGCTGGGATTGGCGGTATATGGCAACTTGTACCTCATGCTGTGTTTTTGACTTTTAGCAATTTGTGCATACTATCATATGCTATAGGATATGTTGTTGTTTTATTTTGACATATTCCACCCTTTATTTCAGGCCTAAAAAGAGATTATGTCCAGGTTATTATTATTATCTTTATTGTGTGCAGTCTTCTGACACAGATTTCTCCATTTCTCCGTTCTCCATTCAGTTCCACAAATGTTCTTTATTGTGTGTTGGTGTGTGTGCGTGGGTTTGTTTGTGTGTGTGTGTGTGTGTGTGTGTATGTGTGACCAAGTGAGTATGAGCGTGCGTGTGTGTCTATGCATTCATACATGCATCCTGCATGTGTGCTTGGCTCTCCAATCACGGTTGTACATTCTGTAATCCAGGTCAGTGAGTGGCAGGAAAATCTGTACGTTCTGTGACAACCCACTGGGAAAAGGAGCAGCCATGATCATCGAGTCTCTTGGACTCTGTTATCATTTGGGCTGTTTTAAGGTGAGAGTTCAAAGTTCACGCTGGACTACCGTGGCCTGGAGGCTGGGGCCCATCGTGGCTGGTCCACTGAAACTAATCTTGCCTGATCATCCCAGCCTTGATCTTGCACTACTAACCTGGTAAATGGGAGTAGATCAAAATGTACCCTGATCCGTTTACAGCCGAGCAAGATCTATGTGCCAACAAGATCTCATGCCAAACCCTGCAAGCCAAACTAATAAATCCCTCACTCTGTTGCTTCCTAACATCCTTATGCTTTATTCTGGTTGCTGATCCATCCTGGAACCTTCGCTTGGGTCTGAGCTGTTGGTCTGAGCTGTTGGTCTCCCACATGTGATTATTGATCCTTCTGTCACTGTCTGGTGTCTTTCATTCATTCTGATGTTTTTTCCCTACTTGCTGCTTCCTGTGGCTGTTGCTCTACAGTACATGTTAACCCAGGGCCTGTGATCTACAGTACATGTTAACCCAAGGCCTGTGATCTACAGTACATGTTAACCCAGGGCCTGTGGTCTACAGTACATGTTAACCCAGGGCCTGTGGTCTACAGTACATGTTAACCCAGGGCCTGTGGTCTACAGTACATGTTAACCCAGGGCCTGTGGTCTACAGTACATGTTAACCCAGGGCCTGTGGTCTACAGTACATGTTAACCCAGGGCCTGTGATCTACAGTACATGTTAACCCAGGGCCTGTGATCTACAGTACATGTTAACCCAGGGCCTGTGATCTACAGTACATGTTAACCCAGGGCCTGTGATCTACAGTACATGTTAACCCAGGGCCTGTGATCTACAGTACATGTTAACCCAGGGCCTGTGGTCTACAGTACATGTTAACCCAGGGCCTGTGATCTACAGTACATGTTAACCCAGGGCCTGTGGTCTACAGTACATGTTAACCCAGGGCCTGTGGTCTACAGTACATGTTAACCCAGGGCCTGTGGTCTACAGTACATGTTAACCCAGGGCTTGTGGTCTGTCTGTCCTTTTCGCTCCTCCCACGGAGCTGGACATTGGGGGCTAGCTTTGACCCACCGAGTCCCTCTCTAACCCTGCCCTCTCCTAAACCCCCCAGTGTATGGACTGTAAGTCCGACCTCGGAGGATCAGAGGCAGGAGCTGAAGTCAGAATACGAAACAAGCAGCTCTACTGTAACTCCTGCTACATGCGATTCAAAAGTGAGTCTGTCAGCAAAACAGATTAACAAGATGACCTGTTGTTTTAAGATTTATTTTAATGTAATTCTCTTATTTTCTTATTTGTAGCTGGCCAGCCAACTGCCATGTGACATGACTGTACTCCAGCAGATTGATGAAGAGACTACTTTTGACAACAACCCATGAACATCTGCAGCCATGGCGGACAGCCAGGACACTTGATGGCGACCGTCAACATATTTGTGTTAATGATTCAAGAGAATTCCAGATTGACTTGTCAATGAACATCATACTCCTTCTTTTTACAGCGTGCGCTTGAGAGGGTTAGCTTGAAAAAGTTAGCAAAGTGAACGTGTTTATATCGTATTAAGTATTACAAATTGTACAAAGTATAAGGGATGTGCATGCACCAGAGAGGTTTTAGACGTTTTAGCGAGAAACACTACTCAAGCGTTCTATTGTCTTTAAGATTAGTAGGGCAGATCTTTGTTATTGAAGTTATTATGGCAGATTTCATTAGACAGAAAGGTTTTCCTGTTAAATTTGGTGGAACCCTGCATTATCTTCTCCTCTCGTCTAGGCTTCTATCCTGCAGTCTTGTGCTATTAACATGTTTGTTGACCAAGGTATTCTTATGTCTATGTGCCTTTTTGTTTGTAACGGGAGAAGGAATAGAGATGAAATTATTTCAAAATATATTTTAAAATGTTTAAGGTGGCTTGGAGAGCACTTTCCACTGATAGATTGAAGATTCTACACTTGAGCAGGTTTTTCACGAGAAAGGTATATCTTACAGAATTGTTTTGAGGCAAACTTTCTGCGGTAACATTTGTAAATAAATGACCAAAAGCTTGTCCTGTCTGACTTTGTTTACTTTTATTCATTCAACTATAGAATTGCTTACTACTGTTATACAAGCTTATCCTCCCTCTGTCATCTGAAATCCATTATATCTCTCTCTCTCTCTCTGCCCCTTCTCTCTATCTCTCTCTGTCTCTCTCCATCTCTCCCTCTCTGTATAACACACTCTGTAGTACCATACTGGTAATGAAGGGAATTTAAATGAGCCTTTGTGCAAGGTTCAGAGGACCTGCCTGCTCTGTTCTCCAAAGCCAATTTGTCATGCATATTTCATTGCATGCATTACATTTGATTACTCTGTGATAAGCTATTCTCCTAATGTATTCTGCTGTTCTAGCTGTTTAATGAAATGATATCTGCATAAACATGCATTCAATATTCACATGTAAATGAGTGAAAAACACTTCTGATTGCTCCACTCTGAGTTCCCAAATGCATTTGAAAGAGAGTTTGTCCTCATTTTTCTCCAAAAAATAAGCTTCCAGACAAAAAACCAATAGATGGAAATCAGTTGGACCAAGCATAAATAGTCACTGTATTCTTGAGGTGGAGTACAAACAGTCCCTGGACGTAGACATCTTAAATTCTATGATTCCTTTTTTAGATTTTTCTTGGCTCTCTTGTGGAAGAGATTTTAATCCCAGTGCTTAGAAAACAGGCTGGGTCTGCACGGCGCCGTGCACAGCTGAGTGGCCAACAAATCTAAACCCTTAAAGCACCAGCATCCCACCTCTTTTTCCAAAGCCAAGGCCACAATCAGCCCTCATGAAATGCTTTGATGTGGAGACGCTAACAGTGTCAGTCTGAATGGCATGTGTCCGATGGGGCTTACACAGAAACCATATTCTTGGCTGGTCAGAAGAATGAGGTCTGTGAGATTGAACACAGATGGAAGCGCTTAAATGATACCCCTGCTATATGATCCATCAAACAGTTTCTCCTAAACCTTACCGCTCTCTGAACTGCCCAACATTCTAACCGATGCTCTCTTACTGAGAGGAAAGACTAAAGATGTTTCAGAAAATATCCAGCAAGGGACATGTAGATGAATTTTGCCTTACAATGAACAGTGGGTCTGTCAGGTAATCATGCTCCATTTCCAATACATAGGTATTGTTTTTCATACATTTTGTTTTTGTCTTCTTTTTGCGGCATGAATATAGTTTGCACTAGCCAGAAGGGGGCGCTGTGATCTTAGACTGCAGTATCAAACGCTGAAATGACCATTTCCACTTATAGTCACTTTCTGATGTTGACTACATGCATTATGGACAGCATGGACACTGCACTTTCTACGAGACGATACACTGAAAAGAAGAGGTACTATATCACTGGAATGTACCAAAGTACAAAATCTGTACTTTAAGATTAGTTATTTAACAAATTAAATGTAAGTCACTAACCACAGTTTACTCGACTGTTTGTTTCCTCAACATTATAAGTAAACTGGGTGTCGGACTTTAGTAGGGCCGACCTTTGCCATGTAAGATTTAAGTGGCATTTCTCATTAACGGCCACGTATCGCTGAAGTGACCTTCCTCTGTGTTTCTTGACCTGCTAATAGACATTAATAGGTTAGCATATATTCAACCCTCTGCAGCCCTTCGTCGTGCAGTAGGTGGACGAATGCTTCATAAAGCATCAGACACTAATCCACCTGCGATCTGAACTGGTTCTATTAGTCAAGTTACTGCAGACGCCGTCTCACCAGACCTGTTGTCATGACTTGCAATGACATGCAACTTGAACGCTGTCTGAAATTGAATTAACCACAGGAATTAAAGAAAATACCTAATATATCTGGATTATCAGTTAGGCTGTTTTCCATGTGGTAGCACGGCTCTAGTTTTTCTGTAGATGATCATTGTGCAATGTAGGAGTTAAAGAAACTAATAAAAAGTGAACTTAGCCTCCTTTTCTTGTGTAGAGATCAGTGGTGGACGAATTACACAACTATTTTGCTTAAAGGCACAATCAGCAGTAAATACAAAGGAGTTTCCCGTGTTTGAGTGGCTTTGAGATTGAGGTAGGCGAAATGGTTTCAAACAGCCACATCACACTGTTTTTGCAAAACAAACAGAAGTGGGGCAATGTGACGTTCAAACCGATCGCAGATTGTGAGTTTGAATAAAAGTACAAAAGAACCTGACTGAATATTACTCTGGTAAAAGCAAAAGTCCTCCATTCTAAAATACTATTTATTCTACTTTGAATAATTCCTCTTAAAGTTATCAGACTTGAACATTGAAAGTGCATCATTGCCATGGTCTTATAATGTTTTGTATGCAAAATCGAGGTAATTGTAACGTGTGTTCATATTAATATACATTTAGCGCATATTAATATAACATTTCTTAATATATTGTAAAAGTATAAAGTCTAAAATGGAAATACTCAAGTAAAGTACAACTTCCTCAAAACTGTACAGTACTTAGTTACTGTCTGCCACTGGCAGAGATAGGTATACCCCATAATGGTCCAATTAAAATGAAAGCTTTTGGCCTCTAGAGTTTGCTAGTGTTAGTGCTAGTTATTGTATGACGTGAAATTGAATATGTTCCAACAGTATGTGGATTTTATGTACGCAAGAAATGCCCGGATGTATACTAGATTAGCAAGAATTTCTGAGTATGCGGCGTGAGTTTACTAGAGATACTCAGCCGCCCCAAAATGCATTGCGTCTCTTCAGATTGCGCAATGCTCGACATGCGCACTCTCCACGGTAACTATGTGATCGATACACATGACTGTCTTGCTTGAGTATACTTCAGTGTGAACAGTCTCCTGGTAATGGCATACTAAACTGTTCATTTAGTACGCAGTATGTAGTACATAATGATTGAGTATGTAGTAGGCAAGATGTCACATTTCCCCTGGTGGTAGATGAAATTGCATAGTGAATACAAGGCTTCTATGAAACTGATCCGAACCGCGATTCTTTCATTCTCCCATGGTCATTACACTATGCAATCACCAGAAATGTAATTATAATTTGCTAAAAGCATAAAACTACATATAGTAGCTTTAATAAAACTGTGGTAAATAATGTATTTGAATAAACTATTGCATCCCATTTAGACGAGCATAATAAGAACTAAATAAATTATGGCTGTGATCATGTTGTATTTGATTAAATTATCAGTAATAAGTGGAAATTGATTGAAATTTCTTTCCAGGTATTTGTACTTGTATTTCCCTTGCTAATAGGACATTCTGAATTAGATATGAGCTACAAAGATGATAACTGTCCTGTATTTTGCAAAGTCAAAATGGCTTTTAAAAAAGTAGCCTATGGATGTTTGCTCTGCAAGATAATCCATATACCCCCTGCCCTTTCAATGTTAAATAGTTATTACAATATATTGGTATTTTAGAGTGTGGTATTCAAGCTATTTAATGTGCACTTTATGTAAAGCGTCAATAAAAAAATAGTGTCATCTTTCTGACTTGAATGCTCCATTGTACCTCAGTGGGTAAACATGGCAGGGTGCCAGCATATGGTCAGAGTAAGTAGTTCAATTCCATATGGAGCTACGCAGAGTTAAAATGTATGCAACCACAGTAATGTATTTGGGATAAAAGTGTCCACAAATTGCATAGTTTATGTTAAATAACACTTTCCAACAAAGGTTTTCTTCATTCTGGCACAAACATCTCTGATAATCAATTCTCTTTCCCAGATAAGAAAATATTTTTTTAAAACTTGTGGAGATATTGTTCTGCCATCTTTTGTTCGATGAAGAAAACATCATCTTGGATCCCTTTTCATCCTCATTACGTATGTGGACTCTAATCTCTGGCTCACAAGAGGGTAAAGCTCAAAAAGGGATTCAACTGCAGGCCAGAAATGACATTGATCTTATTTACTCTGGGAGACTGGGATTATAGCGTTGTATGGGTGGGTTTTTTTCATATGTCGAATCCACATTCCAATCTTTGTGTTCCTTTACTTACCCCGGCAGAGAGGTGATGTATCCGCAGCGTTCAAACGCGAAGTTGCTTTTACATTTTTTTGAAGGCAAAAAAAGAAAGTAGAAAAGTGTACATGGCTTCTAAATGATACGGCTACACAGTCACAGCTGGGGCGCTCTGATATGCTTGAGAAGTTATTACGCCTGAGGTGACAGGGGACCAAGTTTTCAGGCCCTGTATTAATTCACCCTGCCTCAGTGTTATGCCTGAACACAAGCTGGAATACTGATTCTCAGTTAATTCTCCCCTTCTGCACTAGTTTCAATATAAGTGTATTGAGGGGATGATGAGCAGAGATATGCCACCTAGATTGGAAATCCTATCATTGCTGTTTATGTGCCAAACATTTTTCAATCTTAGCACCTAGCCGAGCGATCCTAGGACTACCTACACATCAAAGCCAGAGGCTACACACCACACTGGCCCACTCAATATGTGTGATGTTCCGGCAGCATTCAACCAGGAAGATGAGCGTGACAGCTGTTCATGTACTGTACATTAGATTGCATGTCACCTAAATTCAAGCACTTTGTAACGCTCCACATGCTATACAAATAAACTTTTGTTAATAGATAATAAGTTAAACTATTATTATTATTGTTATTATTATTATTATTATATAAATGGCCCTGCATTCAACAATGTAGGTTTATTTTTATTATAAGTCAAAGGAGCAGGTCTTTACTTTTTAAACCAGCAATGTTCACTTACAACCAGGCCAATACGGCAATGCTTTCCTTTTAACAAATTGACAGGAGCATCGTATTTAAGCACATCACAGGCCCTTACTCATCTCCTAATACAGCGCCATGTCTGTTCCTAGCTCTTGTCATCACTTGTCACTCATGATTGAAGTTAATTAGAATTTTATCGGAGAAAGACTTAAAAGGGAGGATGACACATTCTTAATCTGCGCTCCATTTCATGTCAGGAAATCAGTTTGATGTTTGCAATATGCACATCACTACAAAGAAACAGAAATGTCATACAGGTCGTTTTAATACCTGCCACCCCCGAACACCCACCCTGACCAAGCCCACCCTGGTCCACATGGCCACCGCCTCATATATACAAGACAAAGATGAATAGAAACACAAAGCCTGCGTTCCTCCAAAACCTCTAAAATGACTTGTTTTCCATCATATATTGCCTCACAGAGTGCACTTTGCTGACTGATATTGTTCCCAGCCTGTCAAAGCTAAGTCATAGATGCATAAATAAAAGATAAATTCTAATCTTCCAGATGTGTGATTGGGCTCTGGCTTTGGAGACAGTGAGTTCATATTTTGGTATAGAGAAACGCTGTCTCTCTCAGCAACGCAGATACAAAAGACAATCTAGATGTGCTGCAGTGGGTCTCATCTAAGCTCTCCTGGCCCAGTGCCC
>OMKK01014069.1:4998-22299 GCA_900302305.1 Polymixia japonica | reverse complement strand
AATTGTAGAAAAAAAACACCTCATATCCATTAAAGAGATGAGATCTGACATTTGTCTGGGGGGGAAAATAGCACTTGAGTGCTACTCTAACTGTGGAAGAGAGCAAGGGCTAATGTGTAAGAATAGTTGCCATGACTACATTGACATCATTTCTGGCAAACAGAATTGAAGGCTACTCAATAGAGTGTCTGTGCTGTGGATACACTTTGACGGCAGCGGATGTAATAAAAGTCAGTTTTCGAGGTTGTCACGGCTTTAACGCAACTGGTGGGGGGATATGTTTCTGTTGCTATATTGTGATGATGCATATTATCCTAATAACTTGACATCACTCATTGCCACAATCTGTATTCAAGAAGAGGGCTGGTTGCCATCCTTCCTGCTTGGGAACGGGTCTCACCCACACCAGAGATAGGGAGGAGACAGAAATCTGTTTAAAGGACTGTGCACTGGGATAGAAGGTCAGAGCCCAGATAGAAGAGGAGCAAGGAGGATAAAAATACAAATCACAATGACAGGGACAGTGTGCCTACTGTATCGGACTCCATTCAGTATTCATGGAAATGTGACACATTCCCACTGCAATGGATGGCTCTCACTCCAAAGCCCATTCCACCCACAAGCACTGGCTGTTCATTTCAGAACGTAATTGAATTTCTCAAACGTCGGGCTGACTGCAAGGGCACAGCTTTGCCATATAGTCTGCTTGTCTGAGGCTGGACGGCAGGGAAAACACACAGCGATCTTGTCTCCGTGCCATGCCGATGTCATTAGGCTTAATGCAACTCTGTTATGTTGCGTCGGATGATTTGTGACACAGCACCCAGCATGCTAAACATAATCCTCTACATGAAACCAAATAGTAGAGCAGAATGGTATTTAAATAGGACGAGCCCAGCTGATCCCCTATTGTGTAACCCTCCTTCTCTTCCAGATGGTTTGATATAAATCTATCGAGGGGTCAAAACACTGTAACCTGGCTCAAATATGAGACCGCTGGGTGTTACGTGACATGAATGCAACACATATTCCACATTTAAATGCTACTTCAGTTTGTAACCTCACTGATGACTTCCTACAATAAATATTGGCTTCTTTTGCCTTAAAGTTATTTCTCATCTCTCGTTCTCTCTCGTGTAGTGCGGATGTGTTTAGCGCAGACCTATACTTACAAGGCAGAGTTTGTGTGTGTGTGTGTGTTCATATGTGTCAGGGGTGGAACAGTGACAGATATTAACACTGCTTATATTAATGGCATTCCTGGCACGGGTGTGTGAAAGCTCACTGGCCTCCTTCTGCCTGCCACGGCGTTTGTAAACAACTGAACAGTCCCCATACAAACCAGATGTATTTCACGTAAGAGAACTGTGCTTGTCATGTACCATATTTCAATATAATTTCCTAACATTCAAAATGATTTTTATATGTATCCGGTCAATGGGTGGTCCAGATAAATAACATGGAGCAATCTGGTTCTTGACGTATCTGTCAAAGTATTTTAATATTATTAGAGTTGAGTTTCTGCAATGCACAGGCTGAGCCCAAATGCTTATAAAAGGCAAGGGAAAAACAGGTGTTTGCACATGTGACAGAAGCTGTAAATTCCAGTGAGCTGCATAATCGTAGATTGTTATCACTTAAGATCCTCTCTGAATGCTAATTATTTCAGTACAACCCCCTCCTCCACCCCGACGTCAACCAGGCTTGAACACTGTAGCATTAAAAACACATTTCAGTAACTGAGCAGTAAAACTACCAGAATCAAAATCCCTGTTATTCAATCATCTCAGTATGGTTTAAATGTAGAAATAATTGTTTGTTGGTTTTGAAAATGTACATTTTGTATACTGCTTTTGCAATATTGTTTGTGTTAAACAGTCATCCTAACAAAGTTACTAATTTAATTTGACTTCATGTATGACTTTTCATGCTTTACACATTTCGACCCTACAGCCTCCATCAGTATCTGATGGTACTGGTACAACAATAAAGTTGCTCACACTATACTGTGTCCATGTATAAAGTGTCATACATCAAGGTTTCCTATGTGGCAGGTAGTTCTGGTAATATGATACTGAAATAGTTATAAATACTATTTAATAATAAAATGTAATAAATAACATTGCGATAAGATTATATCTGTGTTACTGAAGTTGATACAGTCTTTCAGACATGTAACGAGGGATAAGGAGTGGGTAGTTCAAGTAGATTAATTTAATGGCTGGATGTGAGATGTATGCGTGTGTGTTGGGTGTTGACACAACATAGGGAAATGCAAAACAAAATGATAAAAAAAATGTGTACTTGCCGATTCAGTTCAGCTTGAAAATCAACTCGCTCTCCTGTACCCATGCTACTAGCACGTAGTCATAGACACAGATGATAGAATATACTGTAACATATAGGCTAGAATAGGAAATTAGTGTTATTTGTTATTGTTTTGGGGAGATCTTGAAGAGGGGGTTACTATGAAAACTGTCACTCTACATACAAGAGAAAACTTAATCTTAAACTCTAGGGCAAATTGCAAAGTTATGGGTAATAAAAACTAGGGTTCTCTGCTTTATCCTTGACCTGCAATGTTTGAACTCAAAGAGGCCAAGAAAACTGATGAGAAACAACATAGTGAGGTCATTTTTCAAAATCTCTGGTCTGCGCTCTGAAGTCCATTGGAAAGTAATTGGAAAATCTTCATACATATATCTATGTTCTTTTATTGTTAGTCAAATGGGCGTAAAATGAATTTTGCCTGAGAAAAAGCCTGTGCTTTCAGTTCATGGTGCTACAATCAGAATGATCTCCATCAAAAGCACTGCTGTCTTTGAAGTATTTTTTTCATACTTTTTCTTGTGAGCAAACAAAGAATGGCATATATTAACCAAATCTAGTCCAATCTTACCTTTCATTTAATTTACCAAGAAACCGACCTTGTTAGCACAATAAGGTTTAAAATCCACTTGTAGGACCGCGGAATTTAATGGAACCAATAACGGCGCGTACGTAGCAACAAAAAGAAAGAGAGAAAACGTTTTCACAGTCTTGTGAAGAAGGGAGAAAAATGTTGAATGTGTACTGAACTTCACTAAAAAATGTGCATGAGTCATGCTAAAACATTTCACTTCATTAGCTCTGTTTACCTCAAGGTCCAAGCCAGACAGACTCACAACAACAGGAGGAAACCTTAGCCATGCTCTGGAACCATACGCTGTTGAGAATAACAAATAAGTCATTGTTAGGCATGGTGTGGGACTCTTATTCAACCAGTCCGTAGCCAAAGCTAACACGTATGTGCGTGTATTTTGTACAATATACAAATTGTGAGAATGGACAAAAGGAATCTGGACCTGCTTATAGTGCTCCTTACAGAACCGTGAATAAATCATTTTATTTTTTAAACATGACAGAACCTGGTCACGCTAGTGCAAACTGAAACATGTCTCAACATTTGGTCATAGTCACACGTTTCCTGTGCTGCAATGAAAAAGTCTGCCCTGCTCTGGTGGCCTTGATGTGTCTCCAAGGCCCCTGCAGTGTGTTTAGTTTGTGTTCAGGTCGTCCATCACACAGGATCCTCCATGGTGGGGGATTCATCTCTCACCCCTGCCGAGACTCAATCTGGAGGCTGGAACTCTCCTTTGTGCCTGCGGTATCCTGCAGCCTTCCACCCAATGATCTAACTGCTTTACGGAGGCTTGTATTATGGCATTGGAAAGTGTTACTAGGCTAAATATCAGCCATGCCATTGTAATAAAACCCTGAATAACTACTGATTTATTATTGTTGTGATCTGGTTGGTGCCACATACTGTAATGAAAAATGAGCCTGCAAACAAATCATATGTGTTCATTTAGAATATCATTGGATGTTCAGTGGTAGCAACTATTTTTGCAGAACTCTGTGAGATGTGAATGACAGAGGCGATAAACCAGTAAATGCAAACAAGACATATACAATCATTGAATATGAAGGTAATAGCTACAATGTTGTGACGGTAGAACACTGAGAACTGCTAGCAAAGACTCCCCCTCCACCTTTCTCTGCCCTTTGAGCTCCATACATCCTCTTTAAGCAAATTAGCTCACCACGGATACAAAAGCTGGCTGCCTCAAGGCCACTTGATACTGAATATACCCCAAGCTACTTCTGTACTGTGATTGTTATACTTGAGCAGAGAAAGAGGAGAATACCATGTACACTTCTGGTATCATGGTGAAGTCAGGAACATGGCTACAAAGACTCCTGCAACAGACTGTCTAAATGAATTATTATTGATTCCTGCCAATCATACTCGCCTCTGAAATTGTATTGACTCCACTCCCCTGCTGCCCTCTCCAGAGAGCCTGTAAGTAGCTAACAGCTGTCCTCTAAATCAGCCTAGTTCGAGATTATGGAACACATTTACCATTCTCACACATTACATACCTTTTTTCTGTTTTGTTTTGGGTTTTTTTTAGTCAGGAAATACTTTTTCTGTTTCAACTTGTTACCCACCCCCCCCTTTCCAAAAACAGCCTGCCTCCTTTCCTCATCTCCCTGCTGCCACCCTCTTCCCAGCTGTATAATTCATGTGGCATTGTATTTATTGTGCAAACACAGGGCGCGAGAGCCCATGTTAGGTAAGAACAGGCTCTGACGTCAAACACCTTAGGCCTGGCAGAGAGAGCTTAAGCCCTGCACAGCTGCTGAAAACAAGAAGGAAGCACACAGGCAGTAAGAGCAGCCTGGATCTATTGTGTAACACACCATTTTCACAGTCCACAGACTTAATAAAGAGAGTTTTGTCGCAGGTACAATGTGGGAAAAGAAAGTGAATAATTACACAGATGGCTGTTATGATGTTCCATCTGTTTTGTTTTAAAGTGGTGAAAATTAAGTAGTATCGGAGAACAACACCGCCCTCCGTACTGGCAGAGTTTCAGTTTGAGATACACAGCCACAGCTGTGGGCTGTTCCCCATAGGCTCAAGGAACATCAAAATGTCATTGGTAAAGAGCAGGGAACACAACCAGTGACAGGTGTGTCCCTCCGCTGTAGTGACTATCTAGCTCTACTTAACCCTCTCTCTCTCTCTCTCTCTCCATTGTAGTGGGCAAGCAGAATACAACTGTTGTAAATGTGTCTTGATTTAATTGTTAATTTATGGCCAGAAGTAATTATGATTCAGACGTCTTGTTCTGCTATAAGCTTTGTATTCACACAATCTCTGAACTAAGAGCATCTTTGAGAAGGATTGTCATAAAATAAAATAGGCAGGCATTATCAATAGAGACAACTAAGTCTGGTCTTTTTTTTATATTACCCATGCTGGTGTTGTAATTTTTGGAATTTGTATATTGGGGTTATATTATGAACCAAATTATAGGGCGTCCAAATGCTTTCAGCAACAACCTGCCCCATAAAACTAGTCCGAAGCACATGAAAGGCGAACCACTACCGTAAATAGAACACTACGGTTGACTGATTCATGAAATACTCCAATCACAATTGAAGTTGGTGTAGATGGTAATGACGAAAGTCGTATTTCGCCAATAGCAATTCTCTACTGGGTGTTGACCTCTGTGAGCCGCATCACCGCCTACTTCATGTCCGTGGCGGAGGACTACTATATAAACAAATCAGCCCAAGTTTAAAGGACAGAGTTGTAAAAACTCCCAGGCAGTGGGGAGTTAGCTTGGTAGCCTGTTTAGCTGGATTTCAACTATACCCCACAAAAACAAAATTTTCTTGGAACAGAATTGTGGAGACACAACGACAAACATAATTGAACGTCTCATATACCTAGCTAGTCAACTGAAGCTCCTCAAGTGTATTAACGTTTGCCGAAGCGGACTCGGGTGTAAGAAGGACCTGCTGTGAATTTCAATGTAAGTAACCGTTACGATAACTTAACGTTACCAAGACAACGACGGTAACGAAACGTGTCGTTTTGGAGCGTTGTGTTCATAACGTTGATTCTATCTATTCAATAAACGTCGACCCCTTGGAGAGAGAGAAAAAAATCTTACGTTAAGTTAACGTTACGTTGAGTCTTACGTTGGCTAGAAACCCGATAGTCGATCCCCTGGTATTCGTAGACGGATTTAAAGCGAATTTTTTTGTAAAATAATTTGGCTGCCCATTTATTCTGCTTGTTGTTGACGATGTCAGCAGGCAAAGCTAGCACCGAAAGCCAGCTGGTCAAGCTAACATTAGCAGTAGCTGCTGCTAGTGTCAGAATAATACTGTTCACACCCTCGGTTAAGTTAGCTAACGCAAGCAGTATTAAACCCTGCCGTGGTTAGCTTCTTCTATGTCGAACAAAGAGGCTCGATGTAAAAGATTTGATATCTGTTGACAGTGACATATGATTAGGGGAGTAGAAGAGCCTCTTGCTCTGTCCATGAAAGGGCTTTATGACCGTGGTAAGAAATTCAATGATGATTATGTAACAGCAGTCCTCATATCAAGCTTGTCCGCTATCTTCTGCCTAGCAATAAATCTACAGGAAAGGAATGGGTTACGTTAGTTTCTAGTAATCCTGCAACTGCGAAATACAAAGCAGAGGCTTGAAGACTTGTCTGAACATCTCTAAAAATGAAGCAATCGAAAATCCTTTTGACTATTGACACCAACCATCAAATCCACCCCTCCACAGAGGTCAACTGTGGTTGCGTTTATCTGTCACACAAGACCGCTAGGGAACACACACTGCTGACACTATCTCTGAGTCAGTGGACTATGTTTATTTATAGCTGTTGATATTGTACAGTGGAGATACAGCACTGCTGCATGGAAGGGGACGTGAATAGTTAATACAGAGCGCTTGTGGCCTGGGTCTGACGCCGATCGAGATTGTAACATCAATTATAATGATGCCTAATTTGATAATATCGTCTTTTGAAATGTGGTATTTGAGCTTGTTTTTGTTGGGGGTTTTTTTTTCACTACGGACAAGCTCGGAGGCATAACATTGTGGCTTTCTTTATGTTTCAGGATCAACAACCTGACTCTGTTGAAGGAAGGATATCAATTTCGGCAACAAACACTGAATCAGAGTTTCTTCATTACGCTGATCACTGCTGCCTTGGAGATTTTTGCAACGCTCAGAAAAAGCAACTCTGTGACAGAAAAAGAAACGCCCTCACCACTGAAGCAGCTATGCAGCTTGAAATCCAAGTAGCACTCAACTTTATTATTTCCTATTTGTACAACAAACTCCCTCGGCGACGCGTGAATATCTTCGGCGAAGAGCTCGAGAGGCAGCTGAAGAAAAAATATGAAGGCCACTGGTACCCAGATAAGCCATACAAAGGTTCAGGATTCAGGTGTATCCATGTAGGGGAGAAGGTGGACCCTGTGGTGGAGCAGGCAGCCAAAGAGAGTGGGCTGGATATTGAAGATGTCCGGAATAATCTCCCTCAGGACCTTAGTGTGTGGATCGACCCATTTGAGGTCTCCTACCAGATTGGGGAGAAAGGACCGGTCAAGGTGCTGTATGTGGATGATAACAATGAGAATGGGTCAGAGCTGGACAAGGAGATCAAGAACAGCTTTAACCCAGAGGCCCAGGTCTTCATGCCAATCAGCGACCCTGTCGGGGCTTCCTCTGAGTCCAGCTCCCCCTCACCTCCCTTTGGGCAGTCTGCTGCCGTCAGTCCTTCCTTCATGCCACGCTCCACCCAGCCCTTAACCTTCACCACTGCCACCTTTGCTGCCACCAAGTTTGGCTCCACTAAGATGAAGAGCAGCGGCCGTGGCAACAACAACAACAATGGCAACAGTGGTAGTAGCAGCAAAGTGGCTCGCACCTCCCCCACCAGTAACCTGGGTCTGAATGTGAACACCCTACTGAAGCAAAAAGCCATCTCCACCTCCATGCACTCGCTGTACGGGCTGGGCCTAGGTCAGCAGCAACAGAAGGCCTCTGCTCTCTCCCCCAACGCCAAGGAGTTTGTGTTCCCCAATCTGCAGGGCCAGGCCAGCCCCGGAGCGGTGTTCCCTGGGGAAGGCTCCCTGGGGCTCGGCCCACTGCAGTACAACAATGCCTTTGATATGTTTGCGGCCTATGGAAGCCTCAACGACAAGTCCCTAATGGATGGCCTCAACTTCAGTCTGAGCAACATGCAGTATTCTAACCAGCAATTCCAGCCAGTCATGGCTAACTAAACTCATCGTGAAGATGTTATTTATGAATGATGGTGGCTCAAAGAGAAGGAAAAACAAAACGCACATTTAGAAAACTGGACTTTCAAGGAAATAATGTCTAGTCAGTCAAGCGCATGTGCCCAAGGGTGTGTTTACTGTGCCCCCTTGAGTTTGTTTTTACTAAAAAGCTTGTTGTACAAACACGTCCAAGCTTGGTTACTTCAACTCAACATGCATCATTGTTTTTCTTTTTCCTTTTTGCCAACCAAGCACAAAATAATTTTTTACTATGTTGGAAAAAAAAAACTCCAAAAAGTGGGAAAAAAATACAAGCTTCAAGTTTTGGCCTCTTACAGTATTTTACAGGTGGTAAGACAAGGCTGATTTGTATGAATTGGCACTACTAAGTGGGGTTACTTGGTCTTTTTCTAATTGTATAATTTAATTTAGTACAGAGTTTGTAAGATATCAGAGTATATATTGTTTCTATGACATGGTGTTGCATTTATATCTTTTTACTACTCCAGTGATCTGTGATGGCTGCAGCAGCTTTTCCTTATTTTTCTTTTTTTAAAGATAATTGTTAAAGAAATCCATCTTTAAAATACATCAAATATTCTAAAGATTGTGTACAGAGTATTCCTTAGTGGTGGAATTCAAGTGTAGGAATATTTGCTTTTTCTGAAAGAATTGTATTTTCTGTTAAGAGGTTAAAAGATTTTGCTATATTATGGACAAAATGTAATCGTATGAATATTAATTTTGTACCTACATTGTGCAATACTTGATAAAAATACGGTATAACAAAGTATTTTGAGTCAGTGTCTTACATGTCAAGAGGGACTGAAATAGTTTATATTGTTAAGTTTGTATTAAATGCTTAAAAATTATATGCTTGTCTTTATTTTTTTTAATTTCATATTTGCACCCTGGTCTTTTTAATAAAATAAAACTACAGTTGAACATGATGTGGAAAGTGGGCTGATTTATTGGTTGGGTGAATACAGTAGCCATTTTGAAATTGATCATCTTGAAAGAGCAGTCTTGGTTGTTGGGCAATCCTCAGCCTGAACCGATATAGAACGTGTAGTGATAGCTATGTGTTAGAATTTGACACTATACGTCACAAGGGCATCTTGAGGTCAAAAAAGGCAGAGCTTGGAGATGGAATAACTAATTTGTCCATGCGGAAATAAAAGGCATGTAGCACATATACTGTAAACTTTGGAGCTATTCAGAGTTTGAAAGACTTAGACTTAAGTTAATTTCTCGCTTGTCCATTCAAAAGTAGTTGTCCAGTACTGAGGATAGCCATGTGACATCATAGGGGACACATGGCTGTAAAGACAGGTGTGGTGCTATTTGTGACTATTAAATCATTGTACCAGTATGAGCCATAATAATGGCAAGATTCAATTTAAGCCTCATCCTCTCCCTCTGTTTATTTTAAGGTGGCTGTGCTTTCTAGATTTTTTTTTTACAGTATGTACAGTATGGTGTTTACAGGCTGGGAGATAAGAATGACAGTGGCAGGTTGCATGAACATTGGTACCATAGTAGTTATATTGGCTGGCCATATCATTAGAGCTGGGATGACTATCATGTGAAAGAAACAAACTGGAGCTCATGGAAGGCAAGAACAAGCCAAACATTCACTAAGGTTTAGGGTTCCAGCAGCTTAACTCACCACAGAGATAATCACATTTGCAATTCTACACGAGGCAAAGGTCTGAAGAGGCAAATAGCTTGTTTTTATGCTTCAAATGCCGCCTACTGCTTTCCTTGCAAAGGGCTTATTATGCATGTGGACCTGCCAGTATGTCTGATCAAGCTCAGCTACCTAAACACACCGTTTGCTATTAGATTGTAAGTCCTGTTTGCTCTTGAATGATTAAGACTACAGTATTTGAATGTTAATATTTCCTTATGTGCCTGACAGATACTGTGTAAATGCCCTCAATAGCACAGTATGTCATTCTTCTCATACTCATGTTACGTAGTGCTCTTTCAGTTTGTGTTTACATGACAACTGTCCATGTGACATTTCAGTGTTGACATCATTGAAGAGTAAAGACAGCCATCTGTAGTCTTTTGTGTGGCAGAGTTTTTCATACATTACCTCATGATCATGGATCAGGTAACATTCTGAGGGATCTTCCTGTGGCCGACGACGTTTGTTTGTTAAAAAGGCAGCCCCGAAATGACTGTGTCATTATGCAGAAAGTCTTCTTACAATGGGTCCTAATCATATATCCGAAGCACCATTTGCCAGAACTGAACGGAACGGATCAGAAGTACACCTTAATATGTATCACAGATATTATTTTTAATGTTGGAGAGATGAGATGAGATGAGATGAGATAGAACTTTATTTATCGCCTCAGGGAAATTACATTGTTGCAGCAGCAAAGAATCACCAGGCGTGAAAAAGTAGAGTGCAGATGATGAAAGACAAAGACACCTAACTAACTTAGTAAGAATAACAATGCATTGGGATCACAGCAGCAGACAAACAAAGGATATGTAAGTCAATGTACATACATCATCAGTCCAATGTAGAAGAAACACATTTGAAAATGTGCAACATGCATCATAGCCATTAGTGTTAAGAGCTGTGCAAAATGAGGACTATTAATGAAATGAAAATATAATTAATGTAAGCCAAGTGGTGTGCAATGTACAAATATAGCATATATGATCTACAGATAATTATAGTACATATATGTGGATGGGTATTGAAAGTTAACAAACTTGATTAAATGTTTCGATCAGTGTTGTGTCTGTCCTTGCAAAGGATACACCACCTAAGTACAGTGCATCTAGACTGATGCTGTGTGAATAAATTGTAAATCCAGTGCTCAATGGAGGTTAATCATGAAGCATTAGAAGGAAAAGCTAATGTTGTGAGTTGTGATTGTACTGTGACATTGTGACATTTGAAACATTCTTGGTGAACATTAACAATTAACATGAACAATCTTAGCTTGTCTGACTTTTCAGATTTTATAGAAGTGACATTTCATAAGGATGCATGTGCTAATGAAAGTGATAAAGTGCACTGAGTTGCCGATCACAACTTAAATCCCTTTTCATACTGTGCACACTGCTGTCATTAATTGGGTCGACTTGTACCAGGGAAGCCATTTTAGTCTTAGTTCAAATGTTTTCAATGTGCATTGAGGTCTATCAAGTCTTGCTGTTGGGTTTGAAAACAATGTTAAACACACAAACACACACACACACACACATACATAGGGCTAGCTTGGCTCATTGGGGTAAATAGACACACAGATGGTCTGGTGTCACACCAGCTGGGAAGCTCTCAGGGTCTGGGGTGTTGCCTTGCTGTGACTCCATCTTGTGTGAGGTGGAATGTGCTCTCTCTACCCAAAAGATACATTCCTAACATGAGCTACACATACCACATCTTGGCCCTTTTCATTCTCGTACTCTCAACGGTGTCTTACACTGGATATTGAGACCTTGCCTTTGAAACTATTCTAACTTGTGTTTGTCAGCCAAAAAGATTGGCCCGATTTCAAATATATTGTGACATGAACTGTGAACATATGGTTTGCAATCAAATGGCACGTCAAAGTAAATAATTTAAGAGTGCAAGAGATGCTTTTAAACTCTTGACTTAACACAATGGTGAGTAGTATCTGTTTATTATGAATCTATTCCGTGACCCCGAGGCTTCCGGCAAAGACAATACACAAGTATTCAAGTATTTCGGAATTATGCGAAAGTAACAGGGAAAGGCGTTTGGAGGGAATTTCCAATGTATATTTTCACTGTTACCAGGGGTCTGTATCTGTACCAGATGAGGCTTTTAGATCAGTAGGCCAAAGGTGGATAACTTTCCACATAGAGAAGCTGGTGCACGTCTCCTTTAAGAAATACATAATTACAGATTTGGAACACAGAAAGTAAACGTTTTAATCATGTGATGAGATGTCTGTTTTGGATCATTGTCTTAGTTGTCGATCAGACTAATCTGGATATGGTCAACGTCTGAATTCCAATTCCAATCTTTTCTTCTCCATAGCGACCGTGTCCATGTAGTTTTGTAAACCCGACACAGCTGTTAGCAGAATACATGTTCTCTCGCTTAATAAAGTCCATTTCCATTTTCCATGTCACATTTTCCATTTCTAAGAAGTAGATCCTTGAGAGACGTTAGTAGGTATTGACCTTGATCGACCTGCGCCGAGCTATATTGAGCGCAGGATCAGAGTCCAAGGCGTTGGAGGGATGGCTGTCCTCTGTGAATACTGTTCCCTTCATGAATGAGGGGTGCACCTGTTCCTGGTTATGGAGTTTGGCATGTAGAGTATGACAGTGACATTTCAGTCGCTCACAGTCTGAAGAAACCGCCACGCGAGCAGGAAGCACATCTGCAAGGCACGGAATCTTTCCAGGACATCTAAATAAACATTTCTCTTTATTGAAAAACGGAGATGAGAGAGTTTGAAAAAAAACAACATATATTTGTTTTATTCGCTGATAAAACCATAGCTGAGGCTTTAATGAATACGGGCTGTGTTGTGTTTGGACGGAGCCGGGATAGAACCTCAGTCAGTTGCTGCTTTCAAGTGTTGCCAAGTCATTTTGGTTGGGATCATCCATTCAACCCTATTCTCACTTCCAGCCAGACAACCATTCAACCTCAAAGCACCACATCCCATACAATATGGAAGCATATTCCATATTTCAATGTGACTCTATAAGCCAGAGAAGAAAGGAAGAGCCAAATGCTTAATGTATTTTGGCTATATTGCTCTCTCTCTCTCTCTCTCTCTCTCTCTCTTTGTTTGTTTTGGTTTTAAGGCACAGCTGAAGGTTACAGTAATGAACTTGTGTTGCACACTTCAATAGGTTTAAAAATAGATTTTGCAGCGTTTTATGCGTCATCATAGGAGAATCCTCTCTCCCCTCCTCCCCTCGCTCTCTCTCTCTCTCTCTCTCTATGCCTGACTTCACAGGGACCAGTTGTATGCTAATGCAGCATGGAAGCATTCGTCACACACCTGCACCGTAACCTGTATTGACACAGCGCCCGAGAAGGAACGAAGACCAAGGGTGGGTCTGGTGTACGGCCGCTCTCCCCTCCCAAGGCAGTGGCATGAAGAGAAGCTGGAAAAGCAGGCAGGTCTGCAGAGAGATAAAGGAAGATACAAAGAGACAAATGCCTCCTTTGTTAAATTATCGGTAGAAAAACAATATAGCCCACGACAACACATTTTCCTTCACCTTCCTCGCCGTCTGAAACACGAACAGATGCGTTGTTGAACTAGGCCAGGCGAAGCACCCAGGACAAAACGCACCGTAGATTACGTTGTTTCGCAGGTATAACCTAGTTCGATGTGATGTGGACGGTCGGGGGAACGCTTTTCATGTCCCTTAGGTATCGGCCGCCTATGCAGATAATCAGTCTGAAAACGGCAGTATCAGGGGTTTCCACAGTGGTATACTTGGGATTAATGTGGGTAAATTCTCTTTTTACTGTAGCTCTGGCGCACTGTGAGCTATCATATTCTGTTTTATGCTGCCCATTGCCATTAACGTGAAGAAAAAGGATTTGATTTGGCTGTCACCTGACATTAGATTAGATTAGACTATCCATACCGAAGTCAGACATCCACCTCTGACATGCAAGTGAAGCTCTTTATCTCTGTCCCCATTGCAGAAGCCAAAGTGAGGTTGAAGTCTGATCGACTGTACGGAAAGTGTTGCGTCATAACGCCCTTTCAGCTCCTTTCAGGTCCTTTCGGGTGCGTTATCGACATAGTAGTGACCTAGGGTGTCCTAGGTATTATGTAGGTTGCGTGCGGGCGTCTGACGTCGAGGCCTCGCTGCTCGCCGAGGTCCTCTGGTGACACGTCAGGCCAGAAGGGCCTCGCATGGTGGAGTTTCCTCAGGACACCCGGCATTAAGGAGACGACGGCGATGTGATGGCGGTGTGTAATGCATCTCTCTCTCTCTCTCTCTCTCTCTCTCTCGCTATGTCTCTGTCTATCTCTCTCACTCTTTCACTCTCTTTCCCGCTGTATGTGTACCCCTCCTCCTGCCCACTGGAGGAGGGGGGTATACTCTCTCTATGGCCCTGGAAGTTTCTCCTGTATTTGATGTTCTGCGTCTGTGTAATTTAATCTCTGTGATTCCCTGCAGCTCTCTCTCTCTCTGACCATAAACCTCTGCTCTAATAATAGGAAGCCCAGGCACAGTCTCCGCTCTAATCTCTGCAACTGCCTCTGAGTGAGTGTGTGTGTGTGTGTGCGCGCGCACGTGTGCCCGTGTGTGTGTGTGTGTGTGTGTGTGTCACTGCTCTTGCTCCTGCACCATAGAGATAAGGCTGCATTTGTTTTGGCCACTCAGAGACTAGGCTAACTTTCAGTCACTAATTGTAATGTCTCAGTGATATGAAGGAGGAGGAAGAGGTGGGGGGGTGATATAAGGAAGACCAGACCCCTTAAACCGTTTATGTTTAGTACTCCTTTGGTGTTGCTGTGCAGACTTTCTATTGTATGCCCTATCAGGGGACAGCGTCATACGCGCACACTGCGCCTGTTTGAGCGCTCGACAACATTAAGACATGGAGCAGGAATTTAACTGATTAAATAGTTTGGCTTTGGCAGTATTGGCTTTTCAAAACCCTGTGGTATGAGTCTGGGGCAACGTACTTCCCACACTCAGCAATGGACTATTCCATGGTCTCTGGAATCCGTGGTCTAAAAAGGCGTTCCTGAAGGGTTTCTCCACATGCTCTATTTGGTTGTAATCCACACTGATGTGGGAGAATAAAACATGTGAAAACAGGTAACCAAGAGAGCGGCGGCCATGTTGATTTGCCTGTTTACTACTTTTCATGGCACTGTAGATAAATAAAGATTATTCATGATGAGAAATGTAGCTAGCCAGACTGATATGATCTTTGCACATCTCCATTAAGAGGTTTTAATTGATATATCTTCAGTATGCACTCTTGGACCAGCGGAAAGGGTTAGGTAGTTTCAGTGTGGTACACTGTCCTGTGTTATGTGATAATATACTGCATAGACAGTCAACGTCAGACCGAAAGGGAACCACCCCAACATGACTCACCACTGGAGAATTCCTCTCGCTCATACAGGCTGGTGAAATTCTGGTCAGTCAGGTGCTCTGTGGAACATCAGCCACCACCGTCCGTCGTTGTTTTTTTACGTTCTGAATAGCTTACGAAAGCCGTAAGGGAACAGACACGACGGGAATATAATGTAGCTTATACTTAGCTTGCCTCCAAACACCATCAACCTATTTCCCTTTTGCTCTAATGTATGAGGCGGGGCAGGCGAGGTTGTTCGAGGCAGAGGCGGCGTTAAACAGTAAACCGGGGATTTGAAAGGTTTCACTAAACGCTCTCTATTTGTCTGTGTTGAGTCTACATCGCCCCTACGGACATCTTTCATTTATGAACCACATCAAAATAGGAATACCGTACAACCCTGTCAACCTCAGCCTGCGTCTGTTCTGCCTCCGTGTCGTACTCGGAGAGGGGTCGAAATCAGTGCCGCGCTTAGAAAAGCCTTCTCCCGCGGTTTAAATATTTCACTAGCAGAGAGAGTAAATGGGATTCTGATGTGCTACATGATATTCAGTAAAAGGTCAAGGTGGAATGGAAAGCTTCACATCTCTGCCTTTTTTTTTTTTAGGACTCCTGAAGAGCAAGTGCTGCAGGGAAATCTGTCGACTGTAGTAACGTCAACTTCAGATCGTTGCTCTTCGGGTCGATACAGCTTTCATTCCACAACAATTCCAAACCTTTCTGCGCTATTGACCCATCTGAAATCTCCTCAGATGTACAACCTGCAGGAACACACACACAAAAAACAAAACACCCTGCAGTTTAGTTTTGACCTGTGTATTATGACGACGATATTGTATAAAATCCAGGCGATCATTGATTTTGTTGTTATTTTCACATCTCTCTACTATAATATTGCTCAAGCAGAGCGGTGACTTGCAAAGCCCTGTAAAGGATCTGTATGTTTTCCTTCAGTTGCTGCGAAAGCGAACAGACACATAAATTCAAAGAATGTATTCCACACCTCACTTGTGCTTTGTTGCTCTCACAATGCAATGAAATCCTTGACTGTTAGCATAGTTATAGTTGCACACGTCCTGTTTGGCACTCCTGCGTTCTTCTGATTCTTTCATGGCGATTGTTTGAGATGCTTAAAGAATGTTGCAAATGCGAGGCCAACGTCCAATCTGTTTTAGATTATAACAATTTAGCGGTTCAGGCGTCAATTTGTTGTCTTAGTTCCTTATCTCAGATCACTCGCACTGTCAAATACAAAACGTTGTTAATCAACCTATTGATAATTATACTATTATATTATTATTAACAAGAAAGACAACAGAGCAACTTTCTTGAATGCAGCCATGCAAAATGTAAGAAGTCTCTCTATCTCTCTCTGCAATTTTTTTTTTTTCCTCCAAGACCCTGACATCAAGATTTTACGATAATGGACCGTAAATATGAAGTGTTGTTGTATGGCAGGATACGCGCTTTTATGACCTAGAAAGCTTAGAGTCCTTCTTGTTGGGAAAACATGTCTCATGTGTGGAATGTGATACAGATATGAGAAGTTCCCCTTCATCTCTCCCTCTCATCTCTCCCTCTCTCTTCAGCCTGTAAAGATGTGGCCAGTGTGGATTTAATAGAATCTGTGATGTGAGTGGAATTTAGTTGCACTTAATGAGCATGCAGTCAGTGTTTACCTGTTTACAAGCCCCACTAACACCCGTGTCAGTTGTTTACTTCTGTAAGAGGGGTGCCTTCGTGCTCTGCACATATGCATGTAATCCGTCCACAACAACAAGAGAGACTGATACTTGAAAATTGCATAACCACTTTAACTCAACTTTCATGCGGCAGCAGTATTTCAAAATAGCTCACATTAGACATGCCACAGAGCTGTGTGAGCTGAAGAGTAGAACTGTAAATTCGCTTTTTCAAACCTGATGTTGTATGTGTGTGTGTGTGTGTGTGTGTGTGTGCATGCCTGCGTGTGTGCTTGCATGAGTGATTGTGTGTGTGCGTGGGTGTGTGTGTGTGTGTGTGTGCATGCCTGCGTGTGTGCTTGCATGAGTGATTGTGTGTGTGCGTGTGTGTGTGTGTGCGTGTGTCCGTGT